>LUGF01031083.1:0-20665 GCA_001625245.1 Calycopis cecrops
AAGTTCGGTAACAATCGTACTTCGGTATTTTTTATGTTTGTTACCAAAGGGAAGGAAGCCTTACACTCGACGATTATTGTTATTGCAATGTGCAAAAATGAAGTACATTTTTATGCTTATACGAATAAGTTACGTGATTTGTTGATAGTGAGCCGCTTCGTCTACTTTTTACGCGACCGCGTCAGAATAATAAAAGTCAGTTAAAGGTGCAATGTTAGGTGCCTACTCTTTCGTGCTTCGTGCGGGCTGTGAGCTTGCGGTGGCCTACTTGAGTGGGGAAGAGGAGGGCAACACATCAGCAAAACAAAACGACCGGGGAGGTACCTCTCGCTTACACGAGACTGGCGTCAAGTGACAGCTGTGCTGTCGCGTTTCGTGCGGTGTGTTAGTAGCCGGTGGTCCATGGAGGTGGGAGGAGAAAGGAGGGCAGCGCATCTGTATAGCCTCTGTGCGGATGTTTGTGGGCGTCGGTGGTCGTGAAAATGGCTCCGGCTGCTCGTTTGCCCTCCTATACCATAAAAAAAAAAAAAAAAAAAAAACTCCGACTGGTCGTTTGCCGTCTTAAAAAAATAACTATCCTGAACAGTAATCTTATTAATGTTATAAATGCGAAGGTTTGTATGTTTGTTTGTTTGTTACTCCTTCACGCAAATACTTCAGAACCGATTTACATGCAATTCGGCACACACATAGAGGATAACTTGGATTAACACTTAGGATAGTTTTTATCCCGAAAAATGTTCCTATGGGATGCCATGGGATGATTTTCCACGGGATCGAAATTTACGCGCGTGAAACCGCGAGGCGCAGCTAGTGATCCATATATCCAATTTATGACATTGCAGCACACCAAATTATTTAATTAAAAACATTTTTGTTTTTATATGAATTTAGAAACGTAAAAAATATTGGAGTATTGATTAATCGGTTGTATCCGGGACGCCAAAAACTAAACCATTGTGTGCCAGGGGCTGATTATGATCAAATAGTTAGTAGAATACTAATTAATGTTACTCACCGTCCGAATACAATCATAATTATCTTAGCTGGGAGACGAGGTAGTGTGAACAAGGGCACTTTTATAAATTACTTAGAGTTGTTGAATAATTTTCCTAATATTAATAAGGTGATTTTATTCACATTTCCATATGTAAACAAGTTGCCAACAGAAAACAAAATTAGGTACAAATTATATAGCATGTTGTATTCTGCTACTAATAATTGTCTAATATTGAATAACAATGACTGTAAAATAGAAATTCTTGACATAAATAATACGTTATATTATAATTTGACATTTAATAGGTATAACCCATAGATTATACACTTATAAGTATAACCTATCTTTTTATTTTAAGAGACAAATAGCAAGCTTGCTTGCAACTCTTATTAATTTTTAAGTACATCCAAGTGTTTGGCTACGAAGATCACTGGATCTTTTGATCAGCACACTGACATTGTTAATGACTTGGAATATGTTCCAAATAATTATTCTTTAAATTAGATTTAATGACAAGAGAGGCAGTCTCTGGCACTACCTTATTATCAAAAGAGAAAATGCACAATGTAAATGTTATGACAAATAATAACCAATCTTGCTCAATAAATGTAGTGCATCAAAACTTACAAGATATGTACGGTAAAGATTTAGAAATTGATGTATTCTTGGAAAGCCAAAATGTAGATATACTTTGTATCACTGAGCATTGGTTAAAAGATTATGAAGTTATGTTTCAATTTAAAAATCACCAGACAGCAAGTTCGTTCAGTAGAGAGAAAGCCATACGTGGTGGCTCATTAATTATAATTCATAATAATATTAAGTTTAAAGAACGTAAAGACATTGTGAGTCTCGGCGTACAACAGAAGTAGCCTGTGCTTCAAATAGGAGATTTCATCTTACTGAGCATCTATCGTCCACCAAATGGGTTATATGATTTATTTGAACAAGTTATGGACAAAGTATTAACTAGACTAAGTGCATCTGTGCATCTGCAATGTTTGTAACATTTAGTAATTTGTGGTGACTTTAATATTTTATTAGATAACAGTCCCATCACAGTTAGTTTCACGACTTTGTTCAAATCATATAACTTAATAAATCTTTTCTTTGAACCAACTATAATATGCGAAACATCTGCAACATGTATAGATAATATTATTAGTAATGTAGCTAATATGCAAAAGAAAATTATAAGCCTGTTAAACTCGGATCATTGTGGACAGATGGCCATTTTTCATAATATTGACAAAAGAAACAAAGCTTGTAACGAAAATATTACAAGTATACCAGTTAATTTAAAACAGCAATTTTTCTGCAGCATTGAAAGATTTAGAACTAATATATTAAACAATATTCATCTAATTAATCAATATAATAGACCAGATGTGGCTTTTAGTAAACTTTTTAAATTAATAAGAACTAACTATAATTCTATTTTTACATCTAAAGCTGATCTCAAACTGAGAAAGGTAAATTTTGTGAGTGGGCAACGACAGGAATTTGTAAGAGTAGGCAAAGATTATATGAGCTTTAATATGAAAAAACATCTTCTTTTAAATCATCTTTTAAAAATTATGTTTAAAAATATTCCAAGATATTTAAACAAGTATGTATACAGCGAAATCTTTGTGTATAAGAAATAAAATTATAAACTCTAAAAATAAAGTAAGAACAACTAGGAATATAATATGGAGTGAAACCGGAAGAGTCAAAAATCGCTCTTCTGATTTTTGTCTTTGTATCAAAGTCTGGCGAAGAAGTTGCCATGGTATTTGAGAATTTTTTTGCGGATATTCCAATTTCAACTACTAAAAACTTGATATCCTCTCCTGCCGCTGCTGACTCATTACTTAAAAATTGTATAATGAAATGTGATGTCAATTTTAACTTTAAAATGTTAAATATTAAGAACACTACTGATTTATGAGGCATATCTATAAAAGTTCTAAATTCAATAATTGACATAATTGCTCCTAATTTATCTTTAATATTCAATAAATGTATAAAATATGGAGTATTTCCTGACTTAATGAAGCACTCTAAAGTATTGCCTCTTTTTAAATCCTGTTGTACAAGTGATCTATCTAACTATCGACAGATATCTATACTACCGGCTCTCAGTAAAGTATTTGAAAAGTTAATTCTAAACCAGTTACAGTCTCATTTTAATTCTAATAATTGCACATTGCAACATGACAAGCAATTTAGCTTTACAAAAGGACGCTCTACTACAGATGCTGGTGTCAGTTTAATTACTTCTATTTTTGGGGCGTGGGAGGATTCGCAGTATGCGCTAGGTGTGTTTTGCCACCTCTCCAAAGCCTTTGACTGTGTACAGCACGAAACATTAGTCAGGAAATTACACCATTATGGTATAGGAGGCGCGGCGCTCAACCTCTTGACTTTATATTTAAAAAATAGAACTCAAAGGGTTGAGGTAAATAAAAAGAGATCGACCGGCACTAAAATAGAAATGGGGGTCCCACAAGGGTCCATTTTGGGACCATTTCTTTTCTTAAAATATATAAATGACTTGCCATATCTAGTTAAAGCTAATCACGAGATAGTCCTATTTGCCGATGATACGTCTTTTCTTTTTTTTATTTTTTATTTTTATGCCCAACAGTGGACTGCAATAGGCTGATGACGATGATGCTGATGACGTCTTTTATTGTTAAGCATAAGCGACAACAAATGAATAGTGATGAAGTAAATAGTTCTCTCTCTATGATTGTACATTTGTTTAGTGTTAATAATTTACTACTGAATAGTAAAAAGACTAAATGTATTAAATTTACCTTACCAAATGTTAGACAGGTTCCATCCAATGTACTATTAAAAGGTGAAACTCTAGATCTAGTGGATTCGACAAAATTCCTAGGGATAACACTAGACTCTAAACTGCAGTGGGGTCCCCATATCACTAAACTTGCGAATAGACTTAGTTCTGCAGCATTTGCAGTTAGAAAAATTAGACAAATTACAGATGGATATACTGCAAAATTAGTTTATTTTAGTTACTTCCATAGCATTATGTCTTATGGCATACTGTTGTAGGGAAATGCTGCCGACATAAATGCTATTTTCGTGCTGCAGAACCGAGCTATTCGGGCAATATATAAACTAGCCTCTACTACATCGCTTAGAGATCAATTTAAGGAAATTGGGATACTGACTGTTCACTCTCAATACATTTTAGAAAATGTTTTGTATGTACGAAAGAATATTATGGAATTCAATGAGAAGAGTGCTAATCATGATAGAAATACTAGGAACAGGCACAAACTAGATGTACCATTTCATAGACTGAGCAGAGTAAAGAATTCATTTAGGGGTCAATGTATACGCCTCTACAATAAGATCCCAGAAAGAGTTCAAAAACTCTCAATCAACAAATTTAAAAAAGTAGTTAAGGAACGCTTGTGTGGTAAGGGATATTACAAATTAATGGATTTTATGGCAGATACCACACTTTGGGAATAGTAGCCTCCTCCCAGACTACTTCTAACAAAAATAAATGTAAATTATATTTTTTAAGAATGTATAATGAAGATATTAATGAGGCCCGCTGAGTTTGTTTCGCCGGTTCTTCTCAGGACAGGGCTAGGGTTGAACCGGTGGTAGATGAAATATTTGACGTTCAAAAAGCAATTTTTTAAATTGCATTTTGATTTTGTAAAAAAAACCTCTCATATGAAATACACACAAGACAATAATGGGAAAATTGTCTATAATAATTTATCACAGGATATCTAATGGACTTTGATGTCAAGAAAACTAAATACAAATATACCAATCAAATCGACTGCAGCAATTCACAAAGTCGGATCTGCATTTTTGAGATTTTATTTTTATCGCTTCAATGATATTGCTTTAAAAATTCTCAAATAAACCGTCTTTCTTTTTGCAAGTTCGAAATTAGGAATTCAATATTTCAGTAAGTAACAAAATATAATATGAGAGAGGATTTTTGAGAACTTTAATGTAACAAAAAGAAAAAATCACAAAAATGCACATCCTATTTTGTTAATTGCTACCTTTGAAATATATGATTCAACAGGATTCAACATAGTGAAATTTATAAAGTGATTTGTCTATGGCAACAGGAAGGAGGACGAAGGACACCGCATCTGTGTAACCCATACGAGTGTCTGCGTCGTATGATCATGAAAATATCCCCGACCGCTCGTTTGTCCCCATTTATTATAAAAAAAAAAACAACTGACACTTCAGTTTTTTTCTATCCCATCTTTTCCAGGTCCGCTGAAAGGCTCACTTTTCACCTCAATAACCTCACCCATTCACGACGGAGTAAAGCAGCGCGTATTTAAAGGATGAAGCGACCGCTATCATCCTTTCACCGACTGATCCCAATTATGATAAGGCGACCGGTTGCTGACGTCAAAGGGATGAAAGAGCGACCTCGTTCCTTACGCGCGCACGCTAAATGTTATTGAGATTTTTCACTTCGGATTATGTTTTGTAAAGACAAATAATAGTATTAGGTATAAGTATTAGGTAGTACTGTGACTGTTATATTCGTAACTGTTATATATATTATACCAGCTGCGCCCCGCGGTTTCACCCACGTAAATTTCGATATCGTGGAAAATCATCCCATGGCATCCCATAGGAACATTTTTTCGGGATAAAAACTATCCTATGTGTTAATCTAAGTTACTCTATATGTGTGCCAAATTTCATGAAACTCGGTTCAGCAGTTTTTGCGTGAAGAAGTAACAATAAACAAACAAACAAAGATACAAACTTTCGCATTTATAATATTAATAAGATAACTGTTATTTTACCGTTACACTGTAAGAGGTAGTGCAAGATAGCATGCATACATGTAGCCGAGGAGGTACCTCTCGTTTACACGATACCGGCCTAAAGAGACAGCTATGCTGTCGCGTTTTGTGTGGTAGCCCGTGGAGGGAAGAAGAGGAAGGCAACGCATCTGTATAACTTCTCTGCGGACATCTATAGTCGGTAGTTGTGAAAAGGATTCTGATTGCTCTGTAAGAGGGCAAACGAGCAAACAGCAGGCAAACAAAAGGAAGGTAAAATAAAACGTCTCACTTCACATCACATCAATCTTGTTCATTATTAAGGAGTAAGCTGAAGATGTCGGGCTGACACACACAATTTTTACATCATCTTTTAGTAAAAAAAACCCGGCCAAGTGCGAGTCCGACTCGCACACCGAGGGTTCCGTAATCCAAACGTAATGCATGGTTTTCAATTATTGTAACTTTACGCCTGCCGTTTAAGTTGACAAACGTATATAAGCTGTTGCGCACACACATTTAGTAGGCAACGAATTACAGTTATAAGTTGATAATGATTTTTCCAATAACCTACATATAATTTACTAGTTTTCAGATTTATTCTTATATATGTGCTATAAGTTCTTACTTCTTGCCAAATTTCACAACTCCAGGTCAACGGGAAGTACCCGATAATTCTTTGGTTTTCGACAAAGTACGTTTTCAAACAAAATTTGTGCATAATTGGCTATAACTTTTTATTGCGTTAACATAGAAGTGTGATACAGACGTACGGACAGACGGACAACAAAGCGATCCTACAAGGGTTCCGTTTTTTCTCTTTGAGATACGGAGCCCTAAAAAATAAAAATTCCTTACCTACCTTTGATAATAATCACTCTCGCATGTGATACTTGCTCCGCTACCAAGTACCACCAGGTTTTTCCTTCTATCGAACGTTCCAGAACCTTCCAGAGCATATCTTAGCTTTGTGGCCGTAACCAGGCCAAGATTATGTACAGTTTAATATGCTGGCTCCAATGCAATAGATGCTGGCTCCAATTTTATCGATGTTGGCTCCAATGTTGTAGATGCTGGCTCCTATGTTATGTCTGGACAACCTGTCTCACAGCCACAATGTCTGCGTATGAACGCTGAGCTACATTTTAATTTTGTGGCGGAGTCGTCTCCAGTTCATTGCAATATCCTAGCGTGGCCAGGCTACCGGATAAATCCGGACATACGACTTTTGCATGGTCAGCCAAATTGCGCGTAAATAAGCAACAAGCGCGGTTTTAAATAGAGGCTAGCAGGCCTCGTATTCTTTTTGCACATCTACGATTGACGATCTTCAACTTTTTTTATACAGGGTAAATTTTTGGTCACCGGCCATATTTAAAAATAAGGAAATAAACATCATTTCAAGGGTGTGTTTTAATTGTATCGTCTTATTGTAATATTTTGTTACATAAACATCGATTTGAAACGGTCCGTAAATATACCTACTCGCATTAGCACCCGAAGAGGCTGTTGACCTCAACAGCTGATTGTTTCGTATCCACTGCGTGCAGCCGCCGCCCGCCGCGCGCCGCACCGCGGCTATGTCAGGTTATTGTCAGGCTATCAATTATGATACCCACACGGTATTCATTTTCGTACGGGACAAATATATTTTTTTTATTGTTTTTCTTATTTGTTTTATTTCGTTAATCGAATGTATTATCGATTCTGAACCAAATCTGAAAATTTGGCCGGTGACCAAAAACTAACCCTGTATTATAAGTCGTAGATATGTTCATGACTAACGACTCCCATAGACATCCGCATATCCGCAGATACCTTGCCTCCTGCCTCCTCCCCCCCTCCATGAACCACAGGCTACATACACACCGCACGAAACGCGACAGCACAGCTGTCACTTTACGCCGGTATCAAGTACGCGAGAGGTACCTCCCCGGTCGTACCGGCCCAATTCAGCTACGTACATGCATGCAGCACGGCACTACCACTTACTAAAAACGCTGTATTAAACTACCAAAAGAAATACTTCTTTTGTCCAAACTTTTGTATTTTCTTAATACTATCCCATTATATTTATTAATTCTTTGTTATATCTGAGGACATGGTGACCCTACACGAAACTAAGGTGTCCAATTTTACCCGATAAGCATTCTTGTTATTGCTATACACAACAATAGTAAAGTAATAACTACCGTATAAAGGGTTGCCACCCGTACTTTATAATAAAGTATTGTATTTCAAACATTCGTAACTCTATACTTTATGAGAAAAATAAAATATGCGCAAATACTTTATACTGCACAATCTAAAATGTATGATATTCTAAAAGTGTTGACAGTAAGCATGCCACTGAAAACCTATGTATTACATACTAAAGTTAAATAGGCTGTAGCACAGATGATCAGCGTGAAAAGTGAAATATAGTAGATTGTTAACCTAGGGAGCAAAACACTATTTTTCAGGCGAGAGTGTTTTTTGAATCCAGAGCAGAGCGAAGGACTCTAGAGTAGAATCCCGAGCGTAGCGAGGGATTCTAAAGTAGAATCCTGAGCACAGCGAGGGATTCAAAGTACTCGAGCTTCAAAAATAGTGTTGCTCCCGAGGTGAACACTCTACTTTTCATCGCCCTCTATGAGAAAATGAGTACTGATACTAATCATTTTAGTAAGAGGTAGTGCCACACTGCATGCTTGCATGCAGCCGAATTGGGCCGGCACGACCGAGGAGGTACCTTTGGCTTACACGAGACTGGCGTAAAGTGACAGCTGTGCTGTCGCGTTTCGTGCGGTGTGTAAGTAGGCGGTGGCTTATGGAGGTGGGAGGAGAAAGGAGGGCAGCGCATTTGTGTAGAGGCTGTCTTCTATGCAGATGACTATGGGCGTCGGTAGTCATGACAATGGTTCCGACTGCTCGTTTGCCCCCCTATACCATAAAAAAAAAACATTTTCCGCGTTTTTTTTTTTAATTTCGCCAACGAAGACATATTATTTTGCCATAAAGCCAGCGATTTGTTCATACAATGTTCGAAATGGTGTGGCTACACGGGTGTCATGGCCTCATGACATCAAGGTCACCTTGACGTCATGACTCCATGACACCCGTGTGGCCGGATAGTAATTAATTTCTTATCTGGTCATTGGGGCTTTGACACACCATTTTATCCACGTTCCAAATTCTAAACACTTTCCGTCCCTAGGGATCAAAGAGCTATTTTCCTCCCTGTTTACGAGGATCAAACTGCCTCTTTTCGAATAGATGTGATTAAAAAGTAGTTACTACCTACTACTGCCCTACCTACAATATTTTTTTCTAGTTAAAATTATGTTGTTTGTAAAGATAAAACAAAATGTACTTTATTTATAAAGCATGTACTTTATTTAAAAAGCATGTACATTATTTTCTTACCATTACCCAACGTACCTTATTTGCAAGAGAAAAAGGTGGCAACCCTAATCTTATGTCACATGCAGTAAGTTTCACAATTAAAATGTTCACTATTCACTTTTAGTGCATATGCATTTAATTCTGTTGTTTATAAATGCATGGTGATGCAATGCACACATATATGCTATGTTGGTAAGAGGTAGTGCCACACTGCATGCTTGCATGCAGTCGAATTGGGCCGGCACGACCGGGGAGGTACCTCTCGCTTACACGAGACTGGCGTAAAGTGACAGCTGTGCTGTCGCGTTTCGTGCGGTGTGTAAGTAGCCGGTGGCCCATGGAGGTGAGAGAAGAAAGAAGGGTAGCGCATCTGTATAGCCTCTACGCGGATGTTTGTGGGCGTCGGTAGTCATGAAAATGGCTCCAGCTGCTCGTTTGCCCTCCTATATCATAAAAAAAAAATCACGTTCCTTTTTTTGCATACGAAGGTGGGCAAACGAGCAGTTGGGCCACCTGATATTAAGTACGTATAGCCTCTGCAGATGTCTATTGGCGTCGGCGGTCATGAAAACGGCTCCTACTGCTCGTTTGCGCCCATAAACTTACTATTGGAAAAGTAAATACAATAGTCATTTATATGTTTCAAATTGAAAGTTGGTACACAAAAAAAATCCAACATTTTCTCACTCAAATCGAATATGTAGATATTTACAGTAAGTTTTTAAAAGTTTTAACTTAGGTAAACAATAAGATGGGTTTATGCCTCCGCGGCCCAAAGCCCTCGTCCTTAATCCGCTCCTGGGTCCACAAGTTGCCTCCGCAAGGTCAAAGTTTCAGGGTTTCGTTAACATTTAATAATAAGTTTTGGAGTTTAGTTGAGACCTTGTTGCGGTACAGGCATTAGGCGGGATGGAACTAAAGTCGTAAGTTTTGAAATAAAACCTTTTTACGCGCGTGACTTGGGGAGTAAAATTACGAGAGCGTTACGAAAAGTGTAAGCGAGCGAGGCCAACGGAAGTTGAGATAAGTCAGTGAAGACAGAAAGAGAGTTACGTTCCTTACTGTTGGAGCAAGAAAGAGCATGCGCGCATTTTCTTTCTTATTCACTCTGATAACCAGTTACGTTACGTGTATGGAGTTTTACTTCACTCGTGTGGTATAAAGAACACACATCTTTTTTTAGTACCAGGAGACAAGACTCGGCTTTTGATGACTACCGACATGGACATCGGCATGCATCCGGTGGCCCATTGTCAAGAGTAAAGGAGGGCAAAGCAAATTATCAGCCCTGTAATGAGCCACCGGATACTCACAAGTCACACGAAACACGACAGTGTAGCTTACGGCGTCATCATGTGAGTTGTAGTAAGAGGTAGTGCTACACTGCATGCATGCATGCAGCCGAATTGAACCGGCACGACCTGGGAGGTACCTCTCGCTTACACGAAACTGGTGTAAAGTAACAGTTGTGCTCTCGCGTTTCGTGCGGTGTGTAAGTAGCCGGTGGCCCACGGAGTTGGGAGGAGAAAGGAGGGCAGCGCATTTGTGTAGAGGCTGTCTTCTATGCAGATGTCTAAGGGCGTCGGTAGTCATGACAATGGCTCCGACTGCTCGTTTGCCCCCCTATACCATAAAATGCTCTCGCGTTTCGTGCGGTGTGTTTGTAGGCGGTGGCTTTGTAGGGAGGAGGAGGAAAGGGGGCGACGCATCTGTATAGCCACTACACGGATGTCTATGGGCGTCGGTAGTCATGAAAATGGCTCCGATTTCTCGTTTGCTCCCTTAAGCTGTAAAAAAAGCGCTAATCGTACTTCTCCAGTAGTGATAATTCCGCTGAAATTATTCGAATAAACTCGAAACCTTCTGGCGACACAAGAGCGTGACTTATCGTGTTACGAGCGCGGTGTGACGCTACAGTCGCCACAGTGTGCGGCTCCCGGAACTCGATACCGCACCCGACGCGACAGGCGGGCCACCTGGCATGCGAGCTCGACACTCTTATTCTAAGAAACACTTTGATCATGTTCGTAATGCTTGTACTTATGTCTTGGCTCATATTCTAGTAATATCATAAATGCGAGAGTTTGTTTGTATGTTTGTTACTCCTTCACGCAAAAACTGCTGAACCGATTTTCATGAAATTTGGCATACACATAGAGAGTCACTTGGATTAACAGTCTTCATGCCGAAAAAATGTTCCTATGGGATGCCACAATTTTCTATTTTCCACGGGATCGAAATCTACGCGGATGAAACCGCGGGGCACAGCTAGTCCGTGAAACTCGACAGCATAGCCGTCACATCGCTGCCATCATGTGCCTGGAGGTACCTCTCGTACCTCCCGGTCGTCCCGGCACAGCGTGGCTGCATCAGTGTAAACATCTGTGTACTTGTATCTTGCGAACGAGCAGTCGGAGCCATTTTCATGACTACCGACGCCCATAGACATCCGCATAGAGGCAGGTGCGCTGCCCTCCTTTTTCCCCCCACGTCCATGGACCACCGGCTTACACACCGCACGAAACGCGACAGCACAACTGTCACTTTAAGCCGGTCTCGCGTATTTTTTTGAAATAAAATAACAAAACTAATTTATCAATTTATATAATTATTTCACTAATATAGAAATTATTAAATGAACTAAGAAATAATTTCCTTTTTTTCCTGCCTCTATTTAATATCCTCGAATATAGCTTCGTCACTGTACTTAGTTATTACTTCAATAACTACTCGCAGTGACGAAGCTATAGAATGGTATGACGATTAAATCCTATTCCCAATAGGCTACGGCCAAAAGGGGCCCGGGCTAAAGGAGGTCCCTGATTGAAAGAGGGCCTGGCCGAAAACGAGGTCCCTGGTTGAAAGAGGGCCTGGCCGAAACGAGGTCCCTGGTTGAAAGAGGGCCCGGCGAAAGGAGGTCCCTGGTTGAAAGGGAGTCCCGAAACACGATTCTGAAGTGAAGCACAAGATGCTTTAAATTTTATGGCGAAATTTTACAATATTCATAATTCTATTCAACTATATTCAATATAAGAAAACAATTTGGTAACAGAAATTATATCTTTATACAAAAAATACAGTTAGTACATTACAATTATATATTCTATGTAATAGCGTACTCGTAAAGCCTAAAGGACCCTTACCCGACTGCGTCCAAGGACGTGTAATGTTTTTCGAGTGTACACGTATGTATGTGTATAGATTTCTAAGCTCCCTGGTACAGTTCGATGGGCAAGGCGGAACGTATGAGTCGCCGTTAGGATCTCCTTGATAACGCGTGCGAAACTGCACACATCTATACAGGATTATTTCTAAAACACCAGCAAACTCTAAGATATAGTTAGCTAGGATCTTATACAATTTATTATTACAAATTATAATTATAAATTATACAAAAAAACATTTGTTCCACGACTTTTCCTAGTTAGCAATTCTTTTTTCATACAAAAATAAATATGAATTAAATTTTTCGCCCGAGCGTTATAAGTGCTCGTATAATTATGTAATATTATTAGGTCAACAAATTCACAGCGCGCACGAGTCTCACGTCGAGAAGTGAACAATACATAGATCTACACATGTTACCACAGTACATTAAAAACATAAAAAATCATTTAAAATTAATTATTTGAGTTATGGAAAAGATCGTAGAGCAAATTTTGTTGTTTATAAATTTATTTATCTGTCTGTATCTGAGAGTGTGTTTTAAAAATAATCCTATAATATATATAAAAAATAATGTTGTCAGTATGTCCTTTATGGAACCGTAAACTATGCATTAGATCATATAATGATCCTTATAGCAAGATGGCTCCACGCGCAGTGCGCGCATGGTACAGCTAATTACAGTACATTTCATGCGATCACGTTTTTATATCAAACACACTAAATGATCATAGAATATAAACTTAGTCTAGATTATTCTATCCCAGACATTGTCATAACAAGGTCAGCGTGACCCGGGAGTCCGCGGGGTGGAGCGTCATGGGGCAACGGACGTCTGCGGCAAACGGTTCCCTTCTCTTTGACCCGTGACCCGTATATGACCCACAGCTACCGTTCCTTGAGTCAGCTTGACCGCACGATTCAGCTGATTCACGGAGTGGACTTGACTTATTGGTTGAGTTGGACTCAATCTTCGGCGCCGGACTTATTTTCACGTGTTGCAACAATTTCACCAGACAGCACTTCATTTGAATCATAGCGAACCTCTTGCCTGTAAAATGAAATATTCAAGTAAATAATGGACTCAGAGGCCAGAGCCGCTAGTCGACTAGCTAATAAAAGGTAGCGCCATGCCGCATCGCAGCGGAAATAGGTAAATAAGTAAATAAAAATATATAGAATAGAATAGAATAGAATAGAAATAATTTTATTCAATGCTCCACTAAGTAAGTACATTAAATGACAACATGAAACAAAAATTAAAGGAAAAAAAAAAAAATTAAACTAAAACAGCGAAGAATGTTGCATGTTCATGCACAGTGAATATGAACACATATGAACTTCTTACACTACCTTGGCCTAGCCCCGTGCTAAGTACCGTAAGGACTTGTGTTACGGGCACTAGACAACGGAAATATATTTAATATGTTTTATAAATTTAGGAAATTCTATATACCTATTTAAGATTTTTATTATATAAATACACAGATAAATATCCACGACCCAGGCGGGATTCGAACCCACGACCCCTGGCGCAACATGCTCCGCTTATCCGAGCCCTGTACCACTGCGCCATCCTGGTCGTCAAAAGTCGACCTGAGAGATAAAGAGCTAAGAAATAATTGTAGCCTATTATAAGAACGCCCATTATAAATAAATAAATAAACGTTTATTTTACAAAGTTCTATACGGATAATAAATAACAAAATCAATGTTTAATTTTAACATTTCAAAGGTGCATTACTTATAAAGACCCGCCCTTTCTCCCCTCTCCTTCTCCAGTGGACCACCGGCTACTCACACACCGACAGTTACGAAATAGCAGCTGCAACGTGGCACTACCTCCTACTAAATCTGACGGAGAGTTGTCTTACGGTGCTCATGAATACACACTACGCACAGACAGTAGAGGTAGCCATAGAGGTATGCAGCCTGTAAGACCTGATGGTACTTGCCTATACAATAGCGAGGTCCATCTCCAAACGGCATGTAGACCCCCGGCGGCGGCGGCGGCTGCCCCTCCGCCCACCTCTCAGGGATGAACGAGGTCGCGTTCTCGAAGTACTGTAACAATAAAATAAAATTGTTTAAACAATAATAAAATAAAAAAAGGTAAAATGTTTTTCTATTTCGATGGGTAAAATAATATAAATAAAAATAGAGTAATATAAAGAATAATAAAATTAAAAAAAATTATAGATAAATAAAATCATAAAAAAACATAGAACTCGATTGGTGTAGTTACGCCTTGTAAACTTGTGAACTAGGTTCAGTAAGAGCTATGGACTATACTCTTTTGCAAAAAGCGTAATGAAGCAAAAGAAAGAGTCAGATAGCGCAAGAGAGGCGGCCAATCAGCCCCAAACGAGAGGTTTAAGGCGCAGGCGACACAACCTGCCTCCTTAGAAATGGTCAGAGGTCGACGACTTGTGGAAGTCGTCGACTGCTCTAGATGACCCGAGTTGTCGGTGTGCTGTGTGTTCCAGCACACCTCAACGTTGTTTTGGGACTAATCTTCCCGAGATGAGCCTCTAAGGGCACCCGCTGGAAGAGTCGCGGATGTATGCCATCGCTTTCCCGTGGCTCCTCCAACGGCGGTCTAACAGGAACACCGCTGGGGTTTAGTGGGTAGAGGGAGCCGCCCGCTCTCGAGCCCCACATACCCCCCAGGAACTCCCCTTCCTGAGGAAATGCGTAAGTGCATTCCCCAGCGTGAAAAAAAAAAAGAAAAAAAAAGAGAAAAAAAAAGGACTATGAAGTATTGCAGCTGAATTGGGCCAACCCACCGCGGAAGTAACTCTCGCTAACGTGATACTACCGTGAGAGCTATGCTGTCATGTGCGCTCTGTGAGCTTCCGGTGGCCTGTTGGATGGGGAGAGGAAAGGAAAGCGCGTATCTGCATACAATTAAGTTGACTACGGCGGTGACTACCAAAGTCTCCAACTGCTCGTAATTTTTATATTACAAAGCTACAGCCCTTTCATCATCATCATCATCATCATCAGCCTATTGCAGTCCACTGTTGGACGGCGGCCTCTCCCACAGCACGCCACTGGCCTCGATCTTCGGCTAACCTTTCCCACTCCCTGCCCACAGCTTTGTGTAATGTAGGACGCCCTGTGACAAGGTGAAGTGACGACATACAACCCGTTATAACATAAAAAAACACAAAAATCGGCAGTCACATTTTAAATAAACATTTGAAATAGATTTAAATAAATACATAAAGCACTTATATCACAATTATGTCGTCTAGAAAAGAAAACAAGAATTTCATTTCAAATTTTGAATACATGAAACGTTTTTCATTACACCCCGCCATTTTGTCGCAACTAAACGGTACAAGCTGTGCGAATATAAATTCGCCGGCAGGTCGCAAAGGTACAAGCGTTTAGGGTCGATTTCAAAGAGCCTTTGAAAATTGCCACAAAGCATTCTCCGGTGCCACACGGGCTGAAATATTCAATATAGCTTTGGAATTATCGCTTTGAGACGAGTTCACTTGCCCGTCTCGTCGTAGGATTTAAGTGAAGCGGTTGCTAGGATAACGGTGCCGTCATATACGGCCGTCGCATAGCGGTGAACTATGTTAGAACATTGAGCAACAACTCAAGGCTGCAAGGTGCAATAAGTACTTTTACGTTAATCGGAACAAATATAGTAGTTTATGCAACTGTCATATAATGAAGGGTATTAAAACACGAGTGGAATTTTTGAAACGAGCGATAGCGAGTTTCAAAATAGTTAACAAGTGTTTTAATACCCGTGTTATATGCAGTTGCATACACTACTTTATCTTCACTAATAATAATAATAATAATAAGTTATTTATTTCTTTGAGCAAAACTTAAGTGCCTAATACAATGTTTGGAGAAAACCCTTTAAGCAAATAAATA
The DNA here is from genome assembly GCA_001625245.1 of Calycopis cecrops. Classification (NCBI taxonomy): domain Eukaryota; kingdom Metazoa; phylum Arthropoda; class Insecta; order Lepidoptera; family Lycaenidae; genus Calycopis; species Calycopis cecrops. Next base: position 16,237 of record LUGF01031083.1, read on the forward strand.
CCTGTAGTGGGATTCTCCGCTCTTCCACAGGACACAAACACTTGATTAAGTTATGGTACAAACATTAAGATTATCTTAATAACACATGTCCACACCGGTATTAACACTAAAATTTCCTACAACATATTCAAGTTGTTATACATAATAATAAACACAAAACTTTGTTGTTTACTCTAATACAATATATCAATATTTTGTAATATTTAACTTTACAGTATCTGGTCTGTTCAACTTTTATATAATAATATATTAATTCTAAAACTATTTGATTTTCGCTAATACTGACTAATAGAATTAATCAATTAATACCTTGGGCGTCGATTGCCGACTGTCGGCATATGCTAATGACAGTTGACATTGCAGCGCGCGCTGGGCCAATCAGGAGCAAGCGCGCGCTGTTCAGGATTTTGACATACGTCTGTCTCACCATTTTTCTCTCCCTCTCGCTCTCACACAGTGTTATAATGAGATTTTACGATATCGATTTGGATATTATAACATCATGTCAAATTGCTTAAATTGAGTTTTTTGTTGTCTGAGCTATAACAGTAGTCATTATAAGTCAAGTATTGGAAACATAAGTAGAATGTTACAACATTAGTGTAGATAAAATTACATAACATTATAGCATAGCTTCAACTGAGCTCCGATCTAATATATCATGAAGCCGCTAAAAGCTTTGCGCTTTACTGCTAGCACCGAACGCGCTGCACTAAATGTGCAATACACATTTTACTTTTAGCTGCACTTAAGGCGTGCACACACCACGCGATTTTATTACCTTCGACACCGTTATTTCAGAGTAGTTTACTTTTAACATTATTAAATCACAGTATACTAATTAGTACTCGGAACGTCATCTACAAAGTTTCTTAAATTAATCTGGATAATAAATCTGAAAACCGCAAAGCCAGATTTATTTCTCAGCAAGCTTAGCAACCTCGACAGTCCCAGTGCTAAGATTAGTCCCAGTGCTAAACTACAAAGATTTTAAACTAGTGCTATCTGCTTTGACACAACTGAACTACGATTATGAATGAGCATGAATTTGAACTGCAAGATTTCATCGGTGTGTAAGTAGCCGGAGGCTCATGGAGGTGGGAGTCTGTCTAGCCTCTATTCGGATGTCTATAGGCGTCGGTAGTCATGACTTCGACTGCTCGTTTCGTTCGTTCGACTGCCCTGTACCGTTATTAAAAAAAAAAAGATACGCAACAAATTAATTGTGATAAGCCTGTTACGCTGAGTGCGGTGATTCACACCACTTTACACATCTCACGAAACATGACAGCACAGCGGCCACTGCTTTTGCCCATATACTGTGAGCAAGACGTGGCAATACAGCAAATACAGTAAATTTTAAACATTTACTGTTATTCAATAATCGCGTTGTGTGCACGTGGCCTTACCTGCATACTATTAACAGCCAAAGAATCGGGTTTCTCCGCGTAAGCAATATTTGTTCATTACTCGCTCATATGCGACTTGTGGGTTTATGTAACTAGCTGTTACCCGCGGCTCCTGTCGCATGTTATTACACTACTACATTTAATAGTAGGGACTCAGTTTTATTGTAATGATAGGGTGGATGTTTATGAACATCTGCAGTCACAAAAAGACTCTAAGAGAATGAGTCTCTTCTATATAGACTCAAAATGTCAGTTATAAGTTGACGTCTTTCCTGCTTAAAACTTTGAATCACGTTTCTACGTCTCTCCACGTCCCTTAACATAACTATGGACTGTAAGTTGCGATAGTCCTAACTTTCCCTAATTAGGTACCTATATACCGCTAAAGAAATGACAAGGACCAAAATGTAGTGGAGCATTGCCCCACCCAGAAGTGAACGTGCCCAGCATTGACATATACATCGTTACATAGGTAATTAAGTCATATTTAGGGTAAATTGTTAGTAAAATAAAAATAACTAGCGAATCTATAAAGTTATTTAAAAAAATAAAAAAGTGCCGAAAATTATCATGTAAAATATCATGCATTTAACTTTTATTTTACTTTGAATACTGTGTTCAATTGTGCACATGATAATATCGCGCCTAGATACGACCCTAAAGTGTAGCAAACTGTATTAATATCCAGTTTTCACCTGTTAAAAGTACCATGTAAAAGGTGTAGTTTGTCTATGGTTCGGTGGGCAACCAACTAGAGCATCGATAGGAAAGGACGCCAATACCCGAATTTGAGAGGTGCCAGAATAAAAATGAGGTAAAAAAGGCTCACCCGATGTACTTGTCCTTTGCTCTGTAGATGCCGGACAAGAAACCTGTCTCTGAGTGCAGAACAAGGGGCGACCCTATTACTATACAGTGTTACTTTTTGATCACTGGCCAAATTTTCAGGTTTGGTTCAGATTCAATAATACATTCGATTAATGAAATAAGAAAAAAATAGATATAAATACTTTTTCCCATGTTATTAAACTATTTCTTGGTCACCACGTGGCATCGGACAGGCAAGTCGCCACTGGCCGGCGTCACTGACCTTGAAGTCGATACATTTCGTGTGTGAACAACGATCGACGTATTTTTAAGGACTCTTTCAAATCAATTTTTATTTAACAAAATATTACAATTAGACTATAAAATTTAAAACACAGCCTTGGTGTGATATTTAGGTTCTTCCTTATTTTAATATTTGGCCGGTGACCAAAAACTAACCTTTTTTTTATGGTATAAGGGGGCAAACGAGCAGTTGTAGCCATTTTCATGACTACCGACGCCCATAGACATCGGCATATAGACTATACAGATGCACTGCCCCCCTTTCTCCTCCCACCTCCATGGGCCACCGGCTACTTACACACCGCACGAAACGCGACAGCACAGCTGTCACTTCACGCCGGTCTCGTGTAAGCGAGAGGTACCTCCCCGGTCGTGCCGGCCCAATTCGGCTGCATGCAAGCATGCAGCGTGGCACTACCTCTTACTAAGTACTCTTACTACTTACTCTAACCTAAACCTCTATATTTGTTTTTCAGAGTCTGGATACCAGACAGCTGTTGAGAATTGTATGTGTATCATCTATATTCTGTACCTACAATTGCAATAAAGACGTTTGATTTGATTTGATTTGATTTGAATTTATTGACAGAAAAACCTACTCGTACAGCTCTAGGGATAGAAACCAGAATCACAAAAATAATTATCTGTTGTACGGATTTCCATCTCATCAGTATACGCAGAGAATCTTCATTCAATGATAGCATGAGATGCTTGCTTAAAAATGTAATATTCAAACGGCAATTGATGTGATATTCTCAAAAATAATTATCAAATCCTATGATGAACGTATTAAAGGAATTATTTAATAATTGCAGGTATTTTAAATTAAGATCAATTCCATACTTTTACTATCTGAATTTGTTTTCGCTAAGATGTTGTAGGGTACATAAAAATGACATCAACATCGTAAAATATTTTTTATTTTATTTTAAGAAAAATGATTATCCTGGGACTCACCCCAACCCTCTGGTTGGACCTTTTCATTTGATGTTTATAAAGGTGTAGATAATATAATTATAATAATATCTGTGGACATTACATATTACGTAAGAACTAGTCAAGGGCACTTGACAATGGAAATTAAGGTACCTGTTCATCCCGTTGAAGTCCCAGCGTGGGGAATATGACGAGCGTGTCCGGCTCGATGACCGCGTCGGCGTGCGTGCGTGCGCGCTCGTCAGCGGGCGCGTCTGCGGGCGCGCGCGGCAGTGTGTACGCACGCCTGCACTGCCGCTGTATCGCGGGAAACGGGGGGTACAGGCGGAGGGTCTCTGGAATAAAGAATAAAACTACATTTTACATTCGTTATCATCATCATCACATCCAAAAATTTTATATTCAAAAGCAAAACAAAATTGCAAAGCCTCTGCTGTTGTAGCAATCTGTGAGCGTCGGAGTCCACTTGCTTTTCGTTAACCTCTCTTCTTTGCTCTCTATTTGTCTGACTGTAACGGGACGGCTAGTCGCGCGCATTTTTTTCTTTATAAGGGGACTAGCTGTGCCCCGCGGTTTCACTCGCGTTTAATTTCTAAGAAATCCATATAAACTTCAACACCCTATTTCACCCCTTAGGGGTTGAATTTCTAAAAATCCTTTCTTAGCGGATGCCTACGTCATAACATCTAACTGCATGCCAAATTTCAGCTTGATCCGTCCAGTAGTTTGACTATATTTTCCAAAATAAAATATAGTCTATGTTACTCGTGGATAATGTAGCTTTCGAATGGTGAAAGAATTTTTAAAATCGGTCCAGTAGTTTTTGAGCCTATTCGTTACAACAAAACAAACAAACAAAGTTTTCCTCTTTATAATATTAGTACGCAATTGTATTTTTTTACCATCCAAATAACTATCGAAATACCCATATAAAATTTCAACCCAATCTGTTGAGCCGCTTAGAAGTTGACATT
>LUGF01031092.1:10768-21999 GCA_001625245.1 Calycopis cecrops
TAAGAAGGAAAATTGGCCGACTTTTACTTTCTAATAAACATTCTAAAAACATTGTCAAAAATAAATAATCGCCATTGCACAGTAAACAATGCATAGACAGAGGAAAATTATTTCTTTTGACTATTTCTATTCTAACTTACTATTTCTTTTCTCTGTCTACGAAACAATATCTATTTAATCCTACTACTACCTATATGGATATATTTGATGAAAACATATACATAAGTATTTGTATTAAACTACAAGTAGTAGTATTTAAGTATCAGCTTTACTTTTACCATTTCATCAATTTGGAATATGTACCTACTAACATTCTAAATTAACACGTTCACTGCGGATCACCCATAATCGGCCCGCCGCGGCCGATTATGGGTGTGCGTACGCAGGAATGTATACATACATATACGTTTCGCCTGAGCGGAATCTATCTTTGCCGTCTTTATGAGTATGACAGAATAGTAGATTGTCAACCTAGGGAGCAAAACACTATTTTTCAGGAGAGAGTGTTTTTTGAATCCAGAGCAGAGCGAAGGATTCTAAAGTAGAATCCTGAGCACAGCGAGGGATTCAAAGTACTCGAGCTTCAAAAATAGTGTTGCTCCCGAGGTGAACACTCTACTTTTCATCGCCCTCTATGAGAAAATGAGTACTGTAGTGCCACACTGCATGCTTGCATGCAGCCGAATTGGGCCGGCACGACCGAGGAGGTACCTTTCGCTTACACGAGACTGGCGTAAAGTGACAGCTGTGCTGTCGCGTTTCGTGCGGTGTGCAAGTAGCCGGTGGCCCATGGAGGTGGGAGGAGAAAGGAGGGCAGCGCATTTGTGTAGAGGCTGACTTCTATGCAGATGTCTATGGGCGTCGGTAGTCATGACAATGGCTCCGACTGCTCGTTTGCCTCCCTATACCATAAAAAAAAAAATCCGCGTTTTTTTTTAATTTCGCCAACGAAGACATTATTTTGCCATAAAGCCAGCGATTTGTTCATACAATGTTCGAAATGGTGTGGCTACACGGGTGTCATGGTCTCGTGACATCAAGGTCACCTTGACGTCATGACTCCATGACACCCGTGTGGCCGGATAGTAATTAATTTCTTATCTGGTCATTGGGGCTTTGACACACGATTTTATCCACGTTCCAAATTCTAATCACTTTCCGTCCCTAGGGATCAAAGAGCTATTTTGCTCCCTGTTTACGAGGATCAAACTGCCTCTTTTCGAATAGATGTGATGAAATGAATATAGTTTTCTGTTTGTGGTTAGAAACGTAGATTAATGATATCATTCACCATAAAACCGTAGCGGGCCGTTTTAGACCGCCACCGCACTGAGCTTAAAACGCAATCGTTCAGTGCGGCGGCGGGCTTACTTTTACACCCGCGCCGCCGAACCCAAATCGACCTGTTGCCGCACTGTGCGGATGCGTAAGCGCTATCACTTCATTTAGTGTTGTGCGTGCTACGGCGTCGGTCGCATATTTGTTGATAATATGAATCAACGTAAATGCAAAAGAAAAATACGTTTAAACGATGGAAGTGAGAGTGAAGGTGCGTTGCCCTCCTTTCTCCTCCCACGTTCATGGGCCACCGGCTACATACACACCTCACGAAACGCGACAGCACAGCTGTCACTTAACGCCGGTCTCGTGTAAGCGACCTTCCTGGTCGTGCCGGCCCAATTCGGCTACATGCATGCGTGCAGCGTGGCAGTACCTCTTACTAAAATTTTGTATAATTCCAGTACCTACTTATATTTTGATAATAAACATAAACATAATAAAAACGTTGCTGCTGCTGCTGCGCTCTCATTGGTTAGATTTTAATGGCGGCAGGTTCACTGTGACAATACACGTACGCGTGAAATTAATGTTTCGCAATGTTTGATTAATTGATTAATTGCATTATTGAAGATAAAGTAGTGTATGCAACTGCATATAACACGAGTATTAAAACACCCGTGACTATAATGAAACTCGCGCTCGCTCGTTTCATAAATACACTCGAGTTTTGATACTCTTCATTATACGACAGTTGCACAAACTACTATTATTATTTATTACCGCAGTGAAGGCGATAAAAGTAGAAAGTAGAAGACGAATGCATTTGTATAGACGTTTGACATTCACGACAACAGACGTCAGACAACTGACATTTTTAAAGAGCTTGCTACGTAGACAGAGAATTCTGTCTACGGCTTGCTAATATTTTCTGAATGCGTTGTAGTCGCGGATCGAAATGTATTAATTTTGTTTTAAATACCTACATAGGAGTTTTTTAAGTGTATATATCCTAAGAACTTATCTAAACCCAAACCATATTACGTTATATGTATACGTATGTTTTAACAGGGCAAAATTAAATAATAACAACTTTAAAAATGAATAAGGGCACCTGCTTATTATGTTTCACTGCAAATGTTAAAACCTTTAATATAAAAGAAACATCTTTACACCATGTGTATGAAGAAATAATAGACTCTAAGGTAAGTTCTGTATATTTTTAATATTCACATATATTTTTTTGTCGGATCGTATAAATCGCTATATAACATTACAGCTAGATGTTTCCAAAAAACTAGGCCTTTTAGTATTGGGAGTAGCCGGATTGCTATTGTGAGATGTTCTACAATATAAAGCTCACATTGAGCCATACTTCCATATTAAAAAGTGACCATGTACTTACCTAATTATATATTCAGGCAAGCAGTTTGCTTGTTCACAGAATTTAAAAGTAGCCTACTGTATCATAATTTATGGCTGTGGTGTTAATGCTCAAGTGCGTTAAATATTATTCACCAGCCATATTGATGCACATGGCAATATTATATTTTTGCACCAAAATTATGTTATAGTATTCTGCAGAATCCCAGAATCTATTGCCACTTTACTTGTTTGGAACTATAAACTGTCAAAAAAATGGATTATTGCCCACTCTAAAACCTTATGACTAGCTGTATTGAATAAAGTATATCTCCGAACACATTCTGGCTTACTTTAACTCATCCATATTCAGTTTGGCTAATTATTGACCTGCCACAATACTGAAGGACCTTGTTTATGAAAATGGCTAGTCGTAATGTAATATGGTGATTAACACAACCTGACTTAGACATACATTTTTCTTTTCAGGAAACCAGGGTCTTATTAATGGTGAAACTGATCACTTTAAAATTAAACATTGCATGATAATAATTGCTAATTTGCTTTATCTAATAGTTTAAACAAATTACAAATTCTTCTTGGAATCCGTTGTCTCTATTTTTATGTTGTAATAATTTTAGTTGTTTCTGGATTAGGACCTAAACCTTTTACACAATTCACAGTTCTTTGGTAAATGATGATTTACTGAATATAGTTATATTCACAGGTACACACACAAAACTATCCAAACATATTGTGTTGGATTTGTCATGCAAGATTGCAGCAATGCTACAATTTGATTAATCAAACTCGAAACATTCAGATGGGCTTCAAAGATGACAATCTTCAGGTGAATAAAATTGATTGCTATTGTTGTACCACCATCCATGAAATCATCAATAGCGAATATGCATATGATTCCAATAATGATGTTTTTTTTTTACATTAAATCTTTTCCTGCAGATGTAATAAAATTTTTTTGTATAATTTTGAAAATAGTTATTGAAATGTTCAAAATTTGTGCAGGAAAATTAAATTAGGTGAGCGGATATTTAAGTTATATTACATTTATTTTTGTACAAGTTTTTTACAATTCATTTTCCTGCAAGTTTTTTGACTACAAAAAAAATGGCTAAAATCGGTTACGTAAAGGCCAATCAGACAATCTACCTAAATTGATGTGTTCATGATGACTGCGTACCTATTTTTTTAATCATATAATTATAATATTAATCAGCCAAGGGAAACAGCATAAACTTCAAATATAAATGAGAGGACATTGCTTCATTGGACTCATAATATTTCACCACTTTTTCCTTATGTCTACAACTTTCGGTGCCATAAAAACTCTTTATTTGTTACATTTGTATTTGTACATATAGACACAACTTGCATTAAGGAGGACAACACAACTGTATAAACTGTATGAAGCCTATGAGCGTCCGTAGTCATGAAAATGCCTCTGTCTGTTCGTTCGCCTTCTTTTACACATATTGCAACAATTGTAAAAAGTTTTTTTTTTCATCAGGTTGAGTATCCACCATTGGTACAGCTTTCCACAGTTAAGGTTTTGAATAACCCAATACTATATCACTCTGTGACCATCAAGCTAGAGCCAGAAGTTAAAGAAGAAAATAAAGATTGTAAGTGATGCTAATTTTCGTTTCGGACCCATGACACCACCGGCTTGCACCACTGGTGGTGCGAAGGGTATTTTTTAATATCCACACTACCGTACCTAGTGATGTTATAATATCTATTTGAATGGTATGAATATATAAAAACTGTTCCAGTATATGGAGGTATTCGAAGTTTAGAGCTATAAAATATATTGGGACGCTTACTATCTCCAAAGTAAATAAGGAAATAAATGTTCTATTAACATTCTTTTAATATAATATATTATAATTAAAACTCCATTTGTACCTGCAAAATAAATTCGTCGTTTGCGATTTGATTTTTGTTTCGTTTTGCAGAAGTTTTTAAAGATAGAAACGATATATTATGCAAAACGTTAAGCAAACGCGTGACTGTCACCGTATTCTTGTTTATTAATTTGTTTATTTTTGAATAAAAACCTTCTAAAGAATTAGTAGTCCGGTGACGTTCTCCAAAAACACTGAATAATTTAAAGGTATGAACTTTGAGCCAATATTTTTTTACATACTTGAAGAATTTACGAATTGCACAATTACTATTAGATTCCTGTTTTATGTAATCAAAACCTTCTAAAATTTTATCCTCTGGAATAAGCGGTAAAGCTGCTGTCACGGCTACAATTCTTCTATCAGACATAGTTTTAGAACATCCAAGGGCTTTGGCTTTTTTCCAGATGTTACGGGTCCAATGGTAGTAACATCCCCGTACAACAATATCGGGAAATCATTTTAAAATGGCGATCATCGGCCCCAATTCATAATCACAATGAAATTTCTGTGGAGCGAATTGAAGTATTTGCGATTTTATTAAATTAAAAAGAACATTATAACTAATTTCCTTTCGATTTGACATTAGCGCAAAAATTAAAGGTTTAATGTTAGTTGTTTCCATTGTGCTATTCATGTTACCATGCAGAGTATATAATTGTTTAAATGGAGACGGACAACTAGCAAATGTTCCGTCACCAAAATAACTTTAGGAATTAAATGACGTGCTTCTTCACTACAAAAAACTAAAATTCGAGTTTCATCATACATGTAATCTGCTAAGACAAAGGAGTGAAACTTGAGTTAGACATAAGACATTAGAAGAAAATGGTTTTCAATCTGTCACTGTAAAATCATTTCATAGAATTTGCTTTTAAATTTAAAGATAAAACATAAACCAAAAATTGCGTAAAAAGAATTGCGTACATTTTATTATGCATTACGCATATGGGTTAGAAGGTGGAACCTACCTAATAAAATAAATAAGTATCTGTGAACTTTACACACCACGTTAGCCTAGCCCCGTGCTAAGTACCGTAAGGACTTGTGTTACGGGTACTAGACAACGGAATATATTTAATATGTATTATAAATTTAAGAAATTTTATATATTTAAGATTTTTATTATAGAAATACATATAATACATAGATAATCCATGAAGTAGGCGGGATTCGAACCCGCGACCCCTGGCGCAAAATGCTCCACTTCACCGAGCTCTGTACCACTGCGCCAGCCTGGTCGTCTCTATTATTCGTATCGTATTACTACGTTATATTTATATTATTACATCACTAGGTACGGTGGTGTAACGGGTATTAAAATATACCTTTTGCACCACCAGTGGTGCAAGCCGGTGGTGTCAAGGGTGCGAAACGCTAATTTTAAACTGTAATCTATAAATAGTCTTGAAATTGCAAAAAATATATATTCATACTTTGATCAATCGCATCAATCATATCAATAGCATTACTTTAAATATTGAGCAAACTGTCACTGTGTGTCGCATGGACCTATTACGAGTTGTGCTCTACAATACAGGAGATTTAGTAATCTATACTTCTGTACTTGTATTAAAACTTTTTTTTTAACGATTTTAACAAGTTTTTCACTAATAGAAAGCTGTTTTATTGAGAAACAATATAGGCCACATTATATTACGAATGAACAGTTTTTTTAAGCCCAACAAAGTGGTCATGGGTCGGCTAATTAAATGTAATTAGCGTCTTGGTTTGTGTGAGAAAATCGTTTACACCACATCAGTACACAGTGGGTTCTGATGGGCTCTGGACTCCATAGCTTAGAACTACTTTTTGGAAGTCCTCAGTTGCCTCGGGAGAGTGGGCATGTTTTAAAATAACCGAGGACATGTTGAGGTGGCCAAGAGATCTTTGATGAATCATGAATTTGACAATCCACAGGCTATTCTGCTGTATCTAGCTGTATCTATTCTGCTATACTTTGAAATTAGAAGGATTTGAAAATATCCGATACTAATTCATATCAATCAATCATGTTTCCATTTTACTGCTATGTATAAACACAAAGTTTAAAAATAGGTCTGTAAATTAGGTTTTCAATACTAATTGTGGTTGTCTAGTTTCGAACTTTGATAAAAATATTGGAATGTAAATTAATCTATAATTAATAATGCCGGGGACATTTACCCCGTGCGAGGTTGTCGCTAGTTGTAGCCGCCCGGTACAAAGCATAATTACATTTTTTCACTATTTAACTTAAATATGTTAAGAAAGTATTTTCGTGTACTTGTCGTAAACTTGTATTTTACTTGCACTTATAGTATATGTGGCTTTTATCAACCTTTATAAGTGTTGTAATTGTAATCTTTCACAGGCTCAAATGTTGACATGGATGTTAAAGTGGAACAAGATAACATTTATAATGCAATTGAGCATAAACTTTCAACGCCAAAGAAGTCATACAGATTTAACAAGAAGTTTAGTGAAAAACAAAATTTAAATACTCACAAACTGACACATACTGGTGAAAAACCATACAGTTGTGATATTTGTAACAAGAAATTTACTACAAAACATCGTTTAAATACACACAAACTGACACATTCAGGTGAAAAACCATACAGTTGTGATATTTGTAACAAGAAATTTACTGCAAAACAACATTTAAATAGACACAAACTGACACATACTGGTGAAAAACCATACAGTTGTGATATTTGTAACAAGAAATTTACTACAAAACATCGTTTAAATACACACAAACTGACACATACAGGTGAAAAACCATACAGTTGTGATATTTGTAACAAGAAATTTACTCAAAAACATTATTTAAGTATACACAAAATAACACATACAGGCAATAAACGATACAATTGTGATATTTGTAACAAGAAATTTAGTCGCAAACATGTTTTAAATAGACATAAACTGACACATACTGGTGATAAACCATACTGTTGTGATATTTGTAACAAGAACTTTACTCAAAAACAAAGTTTAAATACACACAAACTAACACATACTGGTGAAAAACGATACAGTTGTGATATTTGTAACAACAAGTTTACTCAAAAACATTATTTAATTATACACAAACTTACACATACTGGTGAAAAACCAAACAGTTGTGATATTTGTAACAAGAAGTTTACTCACAAACATAATTTAAATAGACACAAACTGACACATACTGGTGATAAACCGTACAGCTGTGAGATTTGTAACAACAAGTTTATTCAAAAACAACATTTATATAGACATAAACTGACACATACGGGCAAAATACCATACAGTTGTGATATTTGTAACAAGAAATTTATTCAAAAATGTGTTTTAAATAGACACAAACTGACACATACTGGTGATAAACCTTACAGCTGTGAGATTTGTAATAAGAACTACTCAAAAACAAAATTTAAAGAAACACAAACTGACACATACTGATGTAAACCATACAGCTGTGTGATTTGTAACAAGAAATTTACTCAAAAACAAAGCTTAAATACACACAAACTAACACATACTGGTGTAAAACCATACAGTTGTGATATTTGTAACAAAAAGTTTAGTCTAAAATATAATTTAAATACACACAAACTGACACATACGGGCTATAAACCACACAGTTGTGATATTTGTAACAACAAGTTTACGCGAAAACGTTATTTAAATACACACACACTGATACATTCTGGCAATAAGCCAAACAGTAAGCCATTGAACTCACGCTGTAGCGGGATATAAATGTGGACTTCGAGTGTTAGGGTCAATTCACACCAAAAGCGCGGCGAAGGGCAGAGAAGCGGAGCGCAGTTTATGTGTCATATGAATTTCAACTTTATTTTCATTACCATAGTTATTATTACCGAATTCTCGCGACTTCTGGAGCATTCCAGCGACTTCCCGAGCAGTTGCGGGAACCCGCGCGCCTTCCTTACCGGGCTGGTCGCTTCGTTACGTTGCGTTTCGCCGCGCGTTTGGTGTGAATTGACCCTTAAAAATATTTTTTTCACTCAATCACGTACCTGCATCGGATTTTTCTCCTTCATCTATCTATCATTCTCGATCATCTGAAGAAATGGTTGTAGAAACTTGGTGGCGTAGTGAGAAGTGCTTGAAGAACCGCACCACTCACACACACATACACAGACAGACATATACACGTCACGCACGCAGTCCAAACTTTAGTACACACTTAGTTAACTTATCGAATAGAACGTCAGAAATAGAAATGCGGCACAGTCACCACAGCACAGATTGAGCCTAGTGCCACAGACTCGCACAAATAAGACATACACTTTTTAATAATATGCAGTCTTACCGATGCACATAGGGGTATTTCGCATTCCTAGCCGGGCGAAACTATTTTTGGGAGTTTTATGCTGTTAAATTAGGTAAAACTACTAGATATAATAACTAGTAGGTAAAAGTATTCAAGAGTGATCGTCATGGGCTGATTGATAATAAAATAAAATATATTAATGATTATTTTTTTTTCATTTATTTATTTATTTGGTTCACCAATGATTGTATACGCTTTAAAAAGGCAACTTAGCATCTACGTAACAAAATATTAATTATTGTGTAACAATCACTTATAGGTAAACTCATCATGCATATTGAGTGTTGTACAAAAAAACCTAAGAATATTTAAGAAGCTTCAACTAATGTAATATAACTTAATATAAATGTTAGTATTAACAAAGAAAAAAGTGAAAGTATAATATCTATTAAACATTTCAGAAACTTATTACCTACTCTAGAGCAAGAAATTAAATATTTTCAAAAGATTTATCGTATAAAAAATATTAACCTTTTGAGCGCCAGACGCCAGGCCACAAATTCAGTAAAAATACCTACAAAAAAAGTAGAGATTCCAACACCTTTGTAGATATAAGTTATCGATAGCCAAATCATTACATTTCATTACATACTATTTGAATATATTATTTCATATTCATTTCATTATTATTTTATTTTATTTGTCCCTATTTTTTTTATACTATCATTAAACCAGTTACAAGGTTCTAAACAACCTAAATTTAAATAAATAAACAGACACAAGAACTACACGCACATAAACCAAATAATAATAAGGTACATCACTAATCTTGTATGTGACGTCATCAGCTGTCGGGTATACACGACTCTGGCGTGGCTGGCACACGATTTTTAACAACTTCTTCGATGGGAGTGGGGATGTGATAGTGAGGGGACATAACAAAAAATGATCATACATAAAAATTCTATGTATTTATGAAAATGTCATCTAAATCCATTTCTTGACGTATTTTTCTTATCACATTTAGTATATTTACATACGTCATTGACCGTTTTTCTTACGGAACTCGATCCAATTCAAATGCAACTCGTCTTGCGAACGCTGCATTTCGTGGGTCGCGAGGTCTTGCTTCGTCAGTAAAATCCAATCGCGGTAAATTTGATACGTCACATTTTATTTCATTCTTATCCCATATATTCCGTTGATACATAATAGAACTTGCTAGATCTCCTGCAGAAACTTGGGTGTTTTTAGATTTCTTCTCGCAGACTTCTACCTTTTCGGCCCTCTTCTTTTTCAAATACTTGGCGAGGAAGGTCTGGCTATATCCTCAGAAGACATAATTATAACTATAATTAAAACCGAAAATTGTAATTTGGGGAACTGCCCGATATTACTTGCTCAACTACGATGAAAACTTTTCTAATACCTATTCATTCTTTTTTAGTGATGCCAACCAAAATCATAAATATAATGAACGAATGAAATAAATCGTCCTCGTTTAAAGATAACGCTTCCGAAAATTCATCATCCTCTTCATCTCCTAACACACGAAGTAGTTCTTCAGTGGTCATTTGACTGCCAGTCATTTTTAATTAAAATTCGCACATCTAATATTAACTCACTCATACACTCAACGAAGTCACTAGCAATCTCTCGTAACGCTAATGACGTCACCGCTTGTCGTGTATTGCCGACTGTGGCGTACAAGGTACTGTTAAATGCACTTTTCATGGGGATGTGCGGGAGTAGACTAAAAACTATCGATCTATGGATATAAAATAAGATTTTTTTTCACAATTTTATAAATATTATGCATTACGAATGTTCAAATACGAATATTATATTATATTAACACTAAAAATAATTATCGTCGTAATAGTATAGTATAAGTAGGCTTCTTTTTAAAAAATATTGTATAAAATTGAAATAAAAGTTACTTTATTTATCGAACCTTACCCTTCCCTAGCTGTCGGCTCTACACGACGGTGGCGTGAGGAGCAACACCTTTTTACGGATTTCGATTACCTATTTTTGATTATTGTTTTTCCTAATGAAATAAAAGTAATGAATATATATCTTTGTGCCATTTAACAATAACATCGTTGTAGTTTAAAATAATAGGAAAAAGAAACACTGAAATCTTAATTTAGTATATTTATTTTGCACTTAAAAAATGTCGTTTTCTTGTCGGCTATACACGACGCGCGACGGTGGCGTGTGGGGCACGATTTCGTTTTTCGTCTATACCCGACCGTGGCGTTCAAAAGGTTAAATATTACATTAAAATTCGATGAGGAAGAATGCCAGGGTTCGACGTCACTTTCTCCAATCTGTTCGGTTTCAGACTTTTGAGTCTGAATCATCTTCAGATCCTGGGGAAGGTGGCAACAACATAGATA
>LUGF01031092.1:22467-35316 GCA_001625245.1 Calycopis cecrops
TTTCTCCAATCTGTTCGGTTTCAGACTTTTGAGTCTGAATCATCTTCAGATCCTGGGGAAGGTGGCAACAACATAGATATAGCTTCTTTTGAAAAAAAAATCTTCCTGCTCTTTGGCTTTGGGCTCAGACTCGTGAGCAGTGGATGATAATTGCCATTTATTATATCTACATTGCAATCTGCCGATTTCGCATTTCTATGGCCAGACGCCTCTAGACTTGTTTTGGCTGCGTGTACTAGCACTTGTTTACTAACAGTTGTCCGTAGCTCACGTTTTTCTTACGTTTGTTCCTGTCAAAGAGTTCGTCAAAAGATTTTGATGGGCCGCGGCCGGCACGGCTTTGTAGTAGCGAAACAATAAGTATCTCGAACGTTCCTTGAAGCCTTGTAGCATTAGCAGTTATAAACTACTGATGTATTATATTTGCATTCAACCACCTTTTCTTTACATCACTTTTGAAATGTGAAATTTTATTTCATATGCTTTAATTGTGAGATTCAAATAAAAAAAAATTAAGAGTAAAATCATAAATGATACTTAATAATTATTGTTAATATTTTAGTACATAGGTCTTTACTACCGATTTTTATAAAAAGAATCTATAAATGATTCTTTTTATAAAAAAATATAAGAGTAAAATAATTTTACTCTTATAATTTTATAAGTTTTTAATTTATAGCCTAAATTATTAATATCAGCGCCTTTGTAATCATTTAAGTACTTTTGTTAACGTTAATATTTTGAAAATTATTTAATTTATAATATGATTATTGATTACACATGGCCATAATTTGTGGATTAGGTAAATTATAATTTGATTGTTTGATTTTATAGACAATATTTTTAATAAAGTATAAAAAAATTAATGATACCCTTTGGACTATATATGTAAGAAATTTGCTATCATTTTTATTTTATAAAAACATTCTTATTCAGGTACTATTGTTTCGTTTTATTTTGTTAGAAATTTAACTTACAGCATAATATAATTCAAGACTGCAGTTTGTGCTTCTTGTTGTTGCGAATTCTTAGTTGTTTGGTGACCTAATTATGAACTTTATGAATTGTGATAGGTAATTAGTGATTCAATATTTATCGAATTTTATATTGCAGAAATATTTTAATAAATGATAGAAGTAATGAGTACTAAGTACAAGCCCACACAGTATGTAGATCGAATTTACCTCTTACAAAAATAAATAAAAAACAAATTCAATAAATGATTTATAATAAAATTGCAAACAACCACTATTACGATAGGGTTGTACTGCCCAGACCTGAAGAACCAGTTAGAATTCGTGTTTAAAACTAAAATTTATATACAATTATTTTTTTGCATCTTTAAGTTGTTATTATTAATTATATTTTTTATCTGTTCCCTTTTTGCCATCCCGGCTAATTTCATAGCATTCATTACATTATTTGTTATACTTTATTCATATATACTAATGCACACTACATTACACACATACCATCACACAATGCATACATTGCATATTCACATCAATAGTGCCGTTACAATCGTAAGTTTATGGTGTTTAGGACGTGGGTGCAACAAAAAAATTGTGGAAACTATTTCAACACATTTGCGTCATGAGAATGTAAAAACATATTCTAATACTTGTTTCACAAAAAACGTCATAAAAATGGCGTATTTTCATGAAGTTTTTTGCCGCCGGCAATGAGCCGGCGAATGAACTTTCTTCAAATTAGGGTTGTGAAAAAGTTACTTAAATCTAGCATGATCTGCTGTACTTATAAATCCTTCAGAGGGCGAAGAAGAGACAGCTGCCGGATCATGATCCTCTGCTGGAACCTTAGATACATATTTCATAATTTATCTTAGACAGAAGCTCATCATTCATGTCAACGTCGAGACCGCTGTAGTAATTATAAATGGTAGATTCGTCGTGAGATTCTTTCAATCAAAATCAAATTGTTTGTCTGTCTATTTTATGCAATTTCCTGAAACAAACACTTCTCTAACTGTGAAACGTCTAAAAATGCCATTTTTAACGAGTATTAAGTGTTTACATTTAGGCACAATTCTGGCGCCATACGTGACACAAAAGATAGATTCACCAGACTGCACCAGAGCTGTGCCATTCATATAGAATGGGTTAATGAACATAACTTATATTTGTCTTGGTTGATTTTACAACTATAAAACTATAAAGTATATTTTAAGATAATATACGAAGTTAGTAATTTACTTTCAAACTATTAACAGAAAATTTAGTTATCAACTAATATTTGTAAGTTGTATTCACAAACTATATAGAGAACACAAACTATATAGAGAAACTGTCTCCCCCCTGGCTCTTTGATACACTCACGTCCTTAGATTATGTATACTACCGTTAGATAAGATTGGAGATGCAACTTTAAAGGCGAGACCAAAAAGCAAATGTCTCAGTGTGTGTATGCGTATGTGTGCGAGGCAAAAAGTGCTGGGCCTTAATGTTCGATTTGTCGATAAATGTTTTCGTGTCTCCCGATTCAAGCAAATTCATTATAAAGCGAATTATAAAAAAAACTACTTATACAAACAAAACCTGTTAAATTATTACATTTTTTATTTAATTTTTTTTAGTTCCTTTATTTTGTTTCTAATATCTAAGCGACTTC
The DNA here is from genome assembly GCA_001625245.1 of Calycopis cecrops. Lineage (NCBI taxonomy): Eukaryota > Metazoa > Arthropoda > Insecta > Lepidoptera > Lycaenidae > Calycopis > Calycopis cecrops. Next base: position 25,096 of record LUGF01031092.1, read on the forward strand.
TAAAAGCACCAATAGCTTTCTTCGTTTTTTTCTTCGGGGAAATTTCTAGAATAGAAACATTTGCTGTCGAACTACTAGATACCGGCGAAATACTCTGCGAATTGGCTTCTGGTGGTATACTTCCATGTAAGATGCTATTCTTTATTCAAATAGAACATTTACTATAAGGAATACAGAGAAAGAAAGACAACGGGATGTTTCATTTCTATGTTACGAATAAAATCAATTCTGTATTGTAAGGTGCAACATATAAATCACAATATTAGACTTAAAGTCAACTTGATTTTTATTATATTAAAATGCGTATACTGAGATACAAATATCATAAATTAAGACTCCACCTTGTAGGAGCGCTCTCGGCTCTCTATATGTGCGACTGGCGCTCCATTACTATAGGGACATGATATACTCATGACAAATTATACAAAAACAAAAACAGGTTCAAATTTTATATTTTCAACTAATTTAACAAAATAATAATAAGTAAGTAACATGACTTTAGTTTCATCAAATAAGGTGTTGATTTAATTTGATATGATTCAAAAACGAGTTACTATATGCATTACGTATTTACACTAAAATATATAAGTAAGATATAGCGGCATAGGTAGTGAACCAGTTTTTATTTATTTTAAAAGACCTTTTCTCATAGAGGCATACAAAGGTACGCCTGTATGAGAAAAACATTTTTGTTCAAAATGCTTACTGCATAGTATAGATAGTCGAATATTTTCTGGGCATTCCTCTTAGTCCAGTCATTCGGTCGAAAAATAGGGTTTACCTGGAAAGTTTTCCCGGAGTTTTGAAAATTGGTTTTTTTTTGGATTTCGTTATGCTCTTTCCGAATTTCAACTTTACCACCTCGTATCTCCGCCGCTCGCGCCGTCACCTTGCAATAATGGTGCCTAATAGGTAACAGTTTTATGGGAATATCTCCTTTTCGACGCATTTTACGAAAGAAACATTTATGTACAAAATTAGCCAATTAAATTTTATTAAATTAAAAAATTCCCACAATTTATGTCTTTATAATTTTTTTCTTTAAATCAATAGTTTATGGCGTAGGTACGAGCGTCGTCGCAAAGCTCATTTCAATAGACGTTTTGAAAAAAACTCATTTCCACAGTACCTATTGACTGGACTATTTCTGTTAACCATTTTTAGCCATTTTTGTAGAAGATTTTGACTTTGAGGAAATCTAAAACATAGTTTAATTATTAAAAAATAGGTACATCGTATGCGTAATATGTATCTACTACTCTGTTGACATAATATCGATAAGAAGTTATCGATAGTGTCAACTGTCAATCTCTAAAAATCAAGGTAAAATACAAGAGGAATTCACGTATTTGTTATTATTTTAAGTCAAAGTCATATGCATTTACGGCATTGATATAATAAAATGTTATAAAATTTCCCATCTATTTGCGTATAAAACTTTAGTAACAGTTCTCAAGCATTGCTTTTAGAGGCCTAAAGGTTTAAACCGTATTTACGTGTGAAATGTGGGTTTTCTTTTTTAAATGTCGTCTTGTTACTGGACACATAACCATAGTTAATTACGTCTAATAAATACCAATTTATACTTTAAAATCAAAGATTTTTCTAAATAATGAGGAAAATGTGCCGGTCATTACTTACGCTAGGCCGCTACAGGCCGTTAGGATGTATGTGAATGGCATAGAGTACAGTAATATACAAGGAAGTGAATGGTCTCGTATATCTATCTCGCTCTAACATACGTATACTATGCTCTTTCTCTATTGCATTGCCAATCTAATGTATACTTCATCCATAGAGATATAAAGAAAGAATAGAGAGGCTATAACGGCACGGCCGGCGTGGTACGTTATGACCAAAAGGAGAACATCGTTCAAATCCGTTCTCAGCGGTTCTCAGTCTATAATTGACAAGCGTTTATGTGACATCTTCATATTTTTCCAAAATGCCTATGGTCTAAGATCCGAAGTAAGAGCGACCTTCACCCATCTGTTAACCAGGTGAAAATTATATTTTTGAAAATTAAATATATTTGTTAAGGTTTACCAAGAGGGTTGTCATTAAAAAAATGGTCAAGGCTATATTTAATTTAAATTTTAAAACCTTAATTTTTGGTGGTAATTCCACCCATCTGTTAACCACGATGTATATATATTAAAATGTAGAAAAAAATGCGACGAGTTAAATAGTATAAGGTTGCCTGAGAAAATATGGTCAAGGATAAGGGTTGCCAGGCTTTGAAGTTATAAATTTTTGATAGTAATTGCACCCATCTGTTAACCACGAAGTATAATATATATTAAATTGTAGGAAAATTTATTACGAGTTAAATAGTATAGGGTTGCCTAAGAAAATGTGGTCAAGGATAAGGGTTGCCAGGCTTTTAAGTTTCAAAAATGTTTTTAGAATATCTTAAAAACTAACAACGATATCTCGCTCAAGCTAATTTTCGTTGAAAGTTTCCTTTAAAATCTACAGCATATATATTTTTTAGATTTCTAACTCTCTTATTTTAATAGTTAGAGGGGGAGGGACACACACTTTTCCAATTTGGAAGCGTCTATCTTTCAAACAATTGATTTTGATGAAAAATGGTTTTAGTGACCTTAATGTCATTTTTAAAGACCTTTTTATGCACACCCCTCACATACAGATTGGATGAAAAATTCTATGTATGGAGTGCGACCCCATTACTTTTTAATTTATTTATTTTTATTTCAATTTCGAATAGCGGTTTACAAAATACATCAACCTACAAAGATTCAACTAATACTTTGACTACGTAACCCAAAAAACGTCCTCAAAATAAAATTAAAGGGGAAAATATTTTTAATAAATTATTAACACGTGAATAATGTAAAATTTAAAATTCTTTGTTATCAAACAATATCACTGCGGGAGTTGCGACCATAGTGTAACACGAACGGTCGCTACCGGCTAAAAAATAACCTGTAGATTTTTGCTACAAGTTGGAGTAAAAAGATGAAAATATTAATGACATAATTTTTATATAGTATTATATTGTATTTTTAATTAAATAGTATCTTAAAATACCAATATATTTCATCAATTATGTTTTAATTTTTTTTAGAAAACATACCCGAAAATCCGTTCCCGACTCGTAGTCACACCAGTTTATCACACCAGTATGACAAACAGGCGAAAATCACATGTTTTGCGCTAAAAAAGCCTTTTTTTTTTGTTTTTTGTGCCCAGTAGTGGGACAACATAGGCTGAAGAAACAATTTAGATACTTAAAAAAATAATTTAATACTAAATCAAAATAACATATTTTTACTTACAATACAACTTTTAACGTGTTTTATATTAACATTTTTTAAAGAAAGTTTTTTCTAAGTATAATCTTGAAATAAGCAATCTATTTATATGATATGTTCTATATGTCTTTATATTTATTATGTTAAAAAAGTGTCAAAAAGTAAGTTAAAATTCCGGGTCGGAATCGCCGGAAGTTATATAGCCGTCTTTTAAGTCGGAAGATACTTCTTCATTCTCCGTTATTTGTAAAATATCGTCAATTTTTAATGGTGTTTGATCTCCATCAAATCCGTTTGGTTTCAAACGACCGTCGCAAACCCAACCACAATCTTCTGGACACAATTTTATGCAATTGGAATCTTTTGCGGGTAACAATATTGAATTTATGAAAATTGTATTTAATTTTTTTTTGGGGTAAATTGGGTATTTTTTACCCGGTAGCGACCGTTCGTGTTACATTATGGTCGCTACTCCCGCAGTGATATAGTTTGAAAACAAAGAATTTTAAATTTCTTATTATTCACGTGTTAATAATTTATTAAAAATATTTTCCCTTTTATTTTTATTTTGAGGACGTTTTTTGGGTTCCGTAATCAAAGTATTAGTTGAATCTTTGTAGGTTGATGTATTTTGTAAACCGCTATTCGAATTTAAAATAAAAATAAATAAATTAAAAAGTAATGGGGTGGCACTCCATACATAGAACTTAATCTAAAAATATTTTTTTCCATCCAATCTGTATGTGAGGGATGTGCATAAAAAGGTCTTTAAAAATGACATTAAGGTCACTAAAACCATTTTTCATCAAAATCAATTGTTTGAAAGATAGACGCTTCCAAAGTGGAAAAGTGAGTGTCTCTCCCCCTCTAACTTTTAAAATAAGAGAGTGAGAAATTTAAAAAATATATATGCTGTAGATCTTAAAGGAAACTTTCAACGAAAATTGGTTTGAGCGAGATATCGTTATTAGTTTTTAAGATATTCTAAAAACATTTTTGAAACTTCAAAGCCTGGCAACCCTTATCCTTGACCATATTTTCTTAGGCAACCCTATACTATTTAACTCGTAATAAATTTTCCTACAATTTAATATATATACTTCGTGGTTAACAGATGGGTGCAATTACTACCAAAAATGTATAACTTCAAAGCCTGGCAACCCTTATCCTTGACCATATTTTCTCAGGCAACCTTATACTATTTAACTCGTCGCATTTTTTTCTACATTTTAATATATATACATCGTGGTTAACAGATGGGTGGAATTACCACCAAAAATTAAGGTTTTAAAATTTAAATTAAATATAGCCTTGACCATTTTTTTAATGGCAACCCTCTTGGTAAACCTTAACAAACATATTTAATTTTCAAAAATACAATTTTCACCTGGTTAACAGATGGGTGAAGGTCGCTCTTACTTCGTATCCTCTACCACTAGCTGTTCAGTGGTTGTGTGAAAACATAGAAGTAAATTAAAGAACTACAAGAATTGTGGCATCACATACCATCGATAAGTACTAAGAAAAATTACATTCAATGTATTTTCAATTAAAAACTAAAAATATTAGACCAAAAATGTCACCTTAAATTGCAAATAGATCAAACGTTTTAAACATGATACATTGCCTGTTAAGTATTGCTCTTATTGTGTCAAGTCCATTCTGAACACGCAATGAAAGTAGTAACGTCACGAAAAAGTCGTAAAACTGCAACTCGTTTTCATTGCATATTGCATAGATAATGATGTGTTTTGTAAAATACGCGTAGATATCGATATTATCCCCTGGGCTTCAGACTCCTGCAAGCTTAGGTATGTATATGCTTGTTTATATTACTGAGAGCAATAATATACCGCATCTTGGGGGGGGGGTGTCAATGTGTACTATTATGAGTGTTATCGGTAAAAAGTGCCGAAATTGAGTATTTTGAAGGCAAATTACTCGTAAATGGAAATAATCTATTGAAGATCAACTTTGGTTCCGCATAGGACCATTGAGTTATTATTACTTACGTAGTACATATAACTCAATGCATAGGACAAATATTTTTTTATAGGATCTGTAAAAGTTATAAATTGAAAATTAATATTATTTACGAAGAAAAAGGTATATTTGAAACTCATGTTTTCGAAATTTTATGAAAAGACTGATTTTCGAAATTAAATTACGAATATAAGCAGTGGATTGTGGATACCTAAAAAATACATACTATTAAGAAATATTATACTGCTATAGGTTTTTTATAAAATAGAAAAGTAAATTGATTTCATTAAACTTGGCAAAAAAAGTATTTTTGTAACTTAAATTTGGCAAAATAAAACATCATTTTTCTCATGATAATAAATGTGGAACAACTTCAGAAATTTACTCATTTATTAACACGATATTCGATTGATAAAATCACCAAAAAAAAAATAAACATCATTATCTTCTCTTCTTATATTGTTTCACGGGTTGGTGGACTTACCGCACTCGTGCTAAAAATAGTAAACGACACCTGGGAATGAAATCGCTATTATTGCACGACGAGTAGAGACGAATTGCTCTTCATACAATAATGTCATTTCATTTTATTTATATTATACTTCATTCAACTGCCGTAATATATCGTAATATACTGTTGCATATCGATAATTCGTTATCGACAGTGTCCCATCCCTGGGTATGTTTGAAGGTGTTAGTACGGTACGATTTCAAAACGTCAAGTTTGTATGTAGTTGTAAACGTCATGGCTACATCTGGACTCGTACAAATTGTGTTCGATTGCCCATCTATTTAAGCAGCTATTACACGGGACTCTGGACTCTAGAGTCCAAGGTGACACTGGACTCGTGGCCTTGGACTCTAGAGTCCAGAGTCCCGTGTAATAACGAAATGGAGTCCACTTCCTGTAACGTGATTGGCTACTGAAACCATATCCGGTATAGACTATAGACGACCGTAGCTAATAAGTTCACCCCCGACAAAGTCCCGACACGTTCCCGACACGTTTCATCGGATACGCAACCGAGTTAATGATACCAGAAGATTAACCACCCATCAATTAGGGGATAATTGAGAAGATAATTAAACGAAGAATTTTACTGATTATTACAAAATATAATACATTATAAAATTTTCTAACTTGAATTCATTAACTAATTTTTATGATTGAAATATAGCAAAGTATTTAATAAATAACATTTGAGTGAAACGTATTTTATGTACATTTAGCTATTGGAAGAAGAAGAGAAAAGGAATTAAAAATAATCTGAGATATAAAAACAGTTCTTGTATTGGCAGTGGTTAATATTATTAAATAAATAAAATAATTAATTACTATACAATTATTATACAACAAAATCTTTGAAATTTTTAGCTTCAATCAATTTAATTTCTTTCAGAATGTATGTATATACTACTCGTACGCGATAAGTTGGGACCTGTACGTGGTGATGTCACCGTGGCATGTTTGTGCTGCGTGCAATCCAGTGCAATCCCTTTATTAATATTAAAATACAATAAAACAGTGTTTAATAATGTATCAGTAAAAGAGTTAACTCTAATATACGTGTATTAAATAATATACTTTTTACACTGAGATGATTCTCATTTCGTATTTTGAACTCCGTTAGTTTTCCTTCTTCTATATTATATAAAAGGTACTTTGTGGTTTTTCTCTGTCTACGCCGCAGTTGCTTCATAGTTGTTTTTTTTTTTGTTGGGTTCTTGGATTACTGTTGTTGTTATGGTGATTTAGTAGTTAATTAATTGAGAGAAATTAAAAATTGTTTCAATGATTATATTATTTCATTAAAATTATTATATTAATTAATTATTAACATAGGAATAATAAAATACACAGTCGACAACAGATATTTATAAATGCATTCTAAAAATCTTAAAATCTTTATTGTTCAACAAAGCAAAAATGAGTAAAAATTGTAAAATGTTTATTAAAATAATATTCGTTGTGATAAGTTGTCTAAATAGTAAGACGGGTTTTGTATGAGCTGATTTTGTGTATGAGTCTTTGTTTGAGTGTGCTGATTGTTTGTGTTCTTCTAAGTTTGTGTGTTCTGTTATGGTAGATAGTCGTTGTGGCTGACTATCTACATGTGAGTTAGATGGGCGAGTATTCAAGGTCGGGCTTGGTTGGCGTGTTGTAGTGGCCTGATGATGATGACCTGGTTCTTGTGGTGTGGACTGTGTACGCCGTCTGGGCTGTTCTCTTAAAGGCGGAGAAAGTTGGTGAGCCGATGGGCGAGTCGGTGAACGAGCGTTATCCGGGCGGTGCAAGGATGTGTGATGATTAGGGTTACCACACTCTTTACATACTCCCGAGGACTGACATCTATCCTCGTAATGTGGACCTAAGCAGCGACGGCAGCGATCGTGTGCGGTAATAAAGTCCCTACGACTTTCTACGGACTGGTTATTGTAGCGCGGACATGCTATCAGTTTATGGCCTTTCGTTTGGCAGTATGGGCAGTACCAGGTACTGGGTGCGGCTACTGGGCTGGGCTGAGCAGCGTAAACAGCTGAACGTCGTTGGGCTGGTGGCGATGTTCGCTCGGGTCGATAAGCAGGAGGTATGGGACGAGGCTGATGATAATTATTAACGGGAGCTACCAGGCGAAACTGGTGATGATACTGTGGCCTCGGACTACGTGAATACTGAATGATAGGAGACACGTTACGTAATGAGTTACGCTGAGGGGAGCGCTGGGCGGATTGTACAGGCGTGCTGTTAGAAAACTCCGTTTCAAGACAGCGGGCATGTTCCTCTAAAAAAGAAATTAAATTTTGTAGTGTGGGAAGTGTCTCACTTGAGCCGTGGCGGCGTTCAAATAAAGTGCGTAATTCGCCTTTAAGCTTACGGACAACTATAGATACAAAAACATAATCACTATCTCGCATGGGCAGATCAAGGTTACGCAACGCGCATTGAGCAGATACCAAAGGCGTCAGGAACTCGGTTCGTATTTGTGATCTTACATGAATACATGGGAGCCCCAGTATGATGTCTACAAAGCGGTCTATTAAAACACGACGGTTCTCGTAACGTTTCACTAAAATGTCTAAAGCGATACTATAATTCTCATTAGTAATTTTTAAATGCGATATTATGTTGAGCGCCTCTCCCGAAAGACATGAAATCAAATAGTGGAGTTTAACTGCATCAGAAAGGTTGGCTATCTCATTTGTGAGGCTTCGAAATATCGCGATGAACGAGGGCCAGTCTTCTATGTTTGAATTAAATCGCGGAAGTGCAATTTGAGGTAAAACAGCATTATTACTAGGAATGGGCTGAGCTGATGATGATGAAGGTGAGCGGAGTTTCTCGAATGCTACCAGGATGTCCTCATACTCTGACACAGCATCCTGATATTTTAAAGTGTAAGTATTCTCGTGCTCACTTGTCAGGTTCGAGTCGTTAAGAATTTCATAATATAATTTATCCAATTTATCTTTCTGAACATCTAATCTTAAAAATCTTGCCGAAAATTCCTCATAAGAGTATTTGGAACATGTTTTATCCAGCACCGCCAAGGCTATTTCCTTTAAATTTGCTATGAATCTTACGATCTCCCTAAACGCAGCTGCCTGACCTTTCGAAGGCATCTTTAGCGTTAATAAATACCAAAGTAGTGTTATAAGTAGATTTGTTATAAATTAATTTACGCGCGCAATATTTAAAACTGTGTATTTGTAAATTATGTATATAATGAGCTGACGCTGTCTCCTGGCCTATAAATTAAACTTGATCGCTTAGCGTAATGTGAATTTACAACAAACAAAAGTATAAACCCTTAGGTATTAAAAGTAATACCGAACGAACAAAGAAAACTTTACGACAAACTGATATTATATATTTTCTTAAGTTATAATCAGTGCTGATAAAATACGCAATCAAAAATTAACACTATAATTGTGCGTAACTCGTAAGTATAAGGTAAGTACATACAATGCGCCGAACGATTTTTTAATGTAAGCTTGGGTGAATTATAAAAGCAAACGTGTTGAACCTTATATGTATAGCGATAAGTCTCAAATTGGAATGAGCGTGCCGGCAAATATTATTTTATCAAAACTTATTTCAAAATGTACCTAACTATTGGATAATCGATACGTTCACACACAATTTCTATACGTTAATATGTAATGGGTTTTTATAATTCGGAACTCAACTCGCAGACTTATCTCGTTTATTCCAGAACACTTATCAAAAAATTGAGGGTATACAAATATAAAAATTCTTTGTTCTCTGAGCGGAATATCAGGGTGACCTTTAAATTACTATAATTACACTTATTGTTATATTACTATAAATGTAGAAATGGGATATTAGACTTATTTACTGTTTAATTGGGTATTTAATATTTTTATCGGGACAATGAATGTCAGTCTGAGACAATTATTTTATGGGTAGTGGACTGTATAAAAGGGGGTTCAAGGCTCGAAGGACCAAAGAATTTTTATATTTGAAGGACCAAAGAATGACGAGTAGACCAAACTATGACGTTTGACCCATCGTCACTTCGGTGAGACCGGTCGTAAATCGATCTCACCTCTCGATGGGCGGATGGGAGTTGGGGCTGAGGAGCGGATAGGCTAGAGAGATGGGTGTGAGGTTTTGTGAAGGGAACGGAAAACAGTCAAGGACTCACCTGATGTCTCCTTAGATGATCCCGGTGTCTCGCCGTGAAGAGTAGCACACGCGGGCGCGCACGCGGAATTCACTTATTCTAATTTATTGTTCTTATATCACTTATACGAACACTATTGTCTTTATGGGCCCACAAGTAACACAAAAACTATGTGCGGATGATAAGAGCTGATGATTATAGCGAGAGATAAAAAAGTTAGATGATAGATGCGCGCGTGCTAGTGAATTGCAACGTTGTCATAATTGAAAGTGTGGAAAATAACAGTGGTCGGCTATTTTTCTTGGACGCGCCTG
>LUGF01031104.1:10167-22480 GCA_001625245.1 Calycopis cecrops
TCTATGCTTATATCTATACGATGCAGATATCTATGTTCGTCGATATTTATCAAAAGGACTATACAGCTCGTTTGCCCTAATATGCTACTATCACTAATAGCAGATGAGTAGGCATTAAGTACTCTGTGCTAATACTTAATAGTACTTTCACAAATTCGTAAGTAAAGAAGTAGTGCCACACTGCATGCTTGCATGCAAACAAATTTTACCTCTCGCTTACAATAGACCGCTGTAAAGTGACAGCTGTGCGGCGTGTAAGTAGCCGGTGGCCCATGGAGATGGGAGGAGGAAGGGCAGAGCATCTGTATAGCCTCTGTGCGGATGTCTATAGGCATCGGTAGTCATGAAAATGGCTCCGACTGCTCCGACTTAATAAAAAAGACCTATCTATCACTAACAGTACTATCACAAGTTCACATTTGTTATGAAAATAAAACGTTTGTCATTTTACATAGCGAGTGTTTAAAACCAGCAGTGATGAATGTTGGTCTGCGCCAAGGTTATGCCAGTGACCTTTAAACATGGAAGACTTGCCAAGTCCGTAAAAGCTTCTGCTGAATTATTTACATGCTGTATCCGACAAATGATTGCGACTTTCTGGTTGACCATACCATTTATAATCTATACTAATATTATGAAGAGGAAAGATTTGTTTGTGTGTGCGTGTTTGTATGTAACGAATAGGCTCCGAAAGTACTGGATCGATTTTAAAACTCTTTCACCATTTGAATGCTATATTAACATTGGCTATTTTTTACCACGGGAGAATGCTTCATTCCCATGGCAAGACAGGTAGATTTCTAAACAGCTAAACCGATTGGACAAAAATTTTATATGCGTATTTCGATGGTTTCCTGGGTGCTTAAATAATACAATAGGATCCGGCAGGTGGTGCTGCTGTCGGTATGCCAACTACAAAACGTCTTGAGCGATTGGGTTGAAAAATTTGTGTGTGTTTCCATTGTTTCACAGACACAATATTATTTATAACTTTCTAGAATCGTAATATTATGCATTATGATTCTAGACATAGACATTTGAGAATGTGATGATCTTTCGTAAAGTTGTTCTGAATGCGCCCAAGAAGGTTTCTATGTTGGCACGACCAATTTTCGACAGATGCCGCCACTGTAATTCCAATGAATTTTATATATTACTATGATAGTCCATGCTGACATATATGTTGCTAGCATAGCAACGCGCGCACGATACAGCTAGTAATAAATGAACCCTAAGATAAGCATTTAATCAGCGTCATTGCTGCCTTGCTGCTAAACCAGGCCAGCACCGTTTATATCGTCTTTCGCAGTAGCCTTGATAAGCCGGTGGGCAATAGGGGAAGAGCGGCTACGTTTTTGCATGACCAATTACCGTTCAGATGTAAATGGGCGTTGGTTGTCATCAAACGGCTCCTTAAAAAAAGGACCTAGGACCGAAACGCTCTACGCACTTTTAGACAAGGATTCTGAGCAAACGTCCACTAAACCCACCAAATTGTCACCAATCAGTAATTAATATTACACGCCGTAATCACGTCTTGTGTAAATGCACATGTCTAAACCTTAGTGGTTTTTTTGATGCTATTATGTATTTATAAGATTTAAGATTGTATTTTTTGTGTTGATGATAAATAAATAAAAAAAAATGAACGCCTTCGAATTTCAGGCAATCACGGAGGCGAATATGGCGGTTAAACTTTGAACAAATGTATGTTTAGATAGAAAAAATGTTACAATAAAATATGATGGCGTTAAAACATTCTGAATTCTGCATAAAAATCAGACGTTTTTCAATCAGAGAATTTTTTTACGGTTTAGGAGGACAAACGCTCCGATTAACAATTTGCATGACCATTTTTATGATTATCGACGCCCATAGACATCCGCATAGAGATATACAGAACAAACAACAGTAGATAAAGCAGCAATTGCGTTGCCCTTCTTCCTCCTCCCACCTCCATGGGGTACCCGCTACTTACACACCGCACGAAACGAGACAGCACAGCTATCACTTTACGCCAATCTCGTGTAAGCGAGAGAGTCGTGCCGCTCCGATTCGGGTACATGCAAGCATGCAGCATGGCACTACCTCTTCCTAAAGTCTAAGTTTCTGCGGTGCTTGTGGCGCAGCCTACGGTCGTGGGTAAAAACATGTGTGATTATTGATTTAAGTGAAAGCAGCTCCTCTAAAACTAATAAATGTCGGTCAAGGTGACCGACATTTATGAAATCTTCTGTTAATTTTTCAGCAGGTCTAATGACCAATTGTCGAATCTATTTAAAAATTTTATTCGAAAAATTTCACGGAATCGTAACTTTCTCGGCTTAAGCCGGAGTGCTTCTAATGTCAAATTTTGTATTATGACGCTTTAATCCACAGGAGACAAGACTTTTGATCCTAAAAACATTTTCATGTAAAATGTGGCCAAAATGAATTCTTGAACTGTTAAAAAGATTATCTTGTTGTTCGTCATGATCTAACTCTCATGTTCTAACTCTACAAGTGACCCGACTGCTCGTTTGCCCCTGTACTATATAAAAAAAAACTCCAGTTAGAATGTGTGGCTTAGATATTCCAATGCAGATATATATAGTTTAGGAGGGATCCTAAACTAAGGGGTTAAGTGTAACCTCTTAAATAAAATTATGTTCGAATAGGCTTCTTGATTTTGTTTTGTTGTATTTGATAAAACAATATACTTTTTATGCTATTTTTTATTGATTTAAATTACATTAATGTAATTTAAGATATAATATGAATTTCCATCAAGAAGTGACAATACATTCCATCAACTATATTTGTTTTGTTGGTATATTAATAATGTGCACATGCCAAAATTCAGCTTTAAGACATTGGAATATGTGGAGTGACGGAACGACAAAATTGGAATTTTTTATATCATATTCATAAAATATAAAACAAAAAACTGTTACAGCGATGAAACTTGGCAGGTGTAAAGGTTTGCAATCTAGCATTACGGGACCGAAGCTTTTTTTTATGGTATATGGGGGGCAAACGAGCAGTCGGGGACGATATCATGACTACCGACATCCATAGACATCCGCATAGAGGCTATAAAGATGCGGTGCCCTCTTTTCTCTTCTTACCTACATGGACCTCAGTTACACACCGTACGAAACGCGACAGCTGTCACTTCACGCCGGTTTCATGTAGGTAAGCGAGAGGTACCTCCCCGGTCGTACCGGCCCGATTGGGCTACATGCATGCATGCAGTGTGGCACTACCTCTTACTATGCTGTGCTACCTATATGAAGCTATGAAAATTCCAAAACTCTGCCCTTACTGCCCTAACGCTTTGTTTTGTCGGCAGGGGCAATACCGTGCTTCCAAATGAACTAGATAACTATAATTTTTTTAATCAAAACACATCCATCTTCGAGAAAAGAAAATAAACCATGAGTGATCTGATCGCGCAGCATGTTATGGATTTTATTTCCGTGCCAACCTTGGCCATGATATCCATTTGGCTATCGATCTGCTGCTATTTTAAACTCTAACTTTAGTTAGAACTACACAGATTCGTTTTAACACGAAATAGTCTACATTTCGCTTTTAGCGTCTGAACATTCCTTGCAACCTCTTCTAGATAAGTAATTAAAGGCGAGAGTGCCCTATATAAGTTTTAGTAGTATATTTTAAGTCTTAATAGTCCTACTATAAAAAAGGATACATTGTCTGCGACCCTGTCTGGTGTCACTTTCTCTCCAAATCATTTTTAGAACGCGGAAGTCACTAACTATTAAATTAGGGCTGCCAGGCACAAAAATAAAAAGAGCCTGACTCAAATTTAGCTGGAAATTTTGCCCTGAAAGTTTGACACCCTGGGTTTAAAAAAAAATATGGTAGTTTTGTCTTAGGTACTTAGTTTTTGGAATTACGGATTTTATTGGAATTAAGGAAGAAAATATGTTGACGTTTCATAGAAATAAGAGAAGAGTCGAATGTAACGAAGACTTTCGTTTGGTGGGAAAATTGTAGATACGATTTATAAAAAGATCGCCGTTACCTAATTTCGGGAGTCTATGGCCCGTATGGATTATTGTCGGCTTAGTAAATGCCAACAATAATCCATACAGTTGATGAAGAAGATGATGACGACATTTAAGGATCATGGAATGAAAGCAATTCATCGTAACGACGACCAGGCTGGCGCAGTGGTACACGGCTCGGATTAGTGGAGCATGTTGCACCAGTGGTCGCGGGTTCGAATCCCGCCTAGATCATGGATGTTTATATATGTATTATATGTATTTCTATAATAAAAATCTTAAATATACAAAATTTCTTAAATTTATAAAACATATTAAATATATTCCGTTGTCTAGTACCCGTAACACAAGTCCTTACGGTACTTAGCACGGGGCTAGGCTAACGTGGTATGTAAAAGTCCACTGATTATTATTATTATTATCATCTAGGATTCTCTTCATATTGTGGCAAAAACCGTGCCTGGTAATGCTCTCAATTTTACGGCACTATTTACATATTTGGCTGGTCAATGGAGGTGGGAGGAGAAAGGGCAGCGCATCTGTATAGCCTCTACGCTGTCTGGGCGTCGGTAGTCATGAAAATGGCTCCAACTGCTCAGTTGTTTTTTTTTTTAATAGGATAAGGGGCAAACGAGCAGTTGGTAGATGATTACCGCTGCCCATAGACATCTGCAAAACTCGAACCTTTGCAGTCGCGTTGCGGCCTTTTAAGTATGAGTAAGCTGTTTTCTTGAAGAACCCCAGGTCGTATAGGTTTGGAAATACCGACTGTGGCAGCACGTTCCAAAGTGATGTTGTGCGTGGTGAGAAATTGCGCCTGAAACGCACAGTTGTATACTTTGGGACATCTAGGTGGTGGCGGTGGAACTTGGAGTTCTGCTGCGATGTCCTAAAGTGGAACTTCGCTGCGGGTATTAACCCGAACAACTCCTCGGAACACTCCGTTGTAAATACGGTAGAAAATGCAGAGCGGGCCTACATCTCTCCGTAACGCCAGAGAATCAAGCCGATCGGATACACATTGATCATCAACGATTCGATTCGCGCTACGTTGGATGCGGTCAAATGGAGAATTAAATGCCTTACTATGCTTAATATGTTTCTTGCGCAACTTCATGTTCCATCGAAATAACTTCAGTCGCATGTTCGAGCTGAGACAGACTTGCTACTTCAGTACCTATCTTAAAAGCCCTGACAGATTTCAGCATTACGTCAAAATGTATTAATAACTCGAGTTTACACCAATGTTACCCAATATTTATGTTTTTTGACTGCCTCGTGGTCTAGTGGTAAGCGTGTTCAGCCACAGACGTGAGGTCCTGGGTTCGAATCCCGGGTCGGACCAAAAATTGTTATTGGGATTTTTCAATTTCTAATAACAGTCCGGAGTCAGGAAGTTAGCGGTGGTACACCCCCGTGCCTCGGAGAGCACGTTAAGCCGTCGGTCCTGGGCCTGGTTTCTCTACGGTCGTGTCGGATTGCCGTCCCATCGGAATATGAGAATGAGGGAATAGAGAGTGCACTTGTGCACTATAATTATATGTCCTGCGCATCTGGCTCGTCTCTATAGAGACGGCCGCTGTAGCCGAAATCGGCTAGGAGGATATTATTATTATGTTTTTTGACAATGCCAATTAACTTTAAAATAAACTGCTACAGAATATGATGAAGTAATTTTTATATACCAAAGCAAAATTTATTGCAAAATTAATTTTTTGCTTTTTCATTCTTCTTGTTTATGGAAGGGAAATCTCTTTCAATATACGCCGAGACGCCCGCTGCTTGATATATTAATTATGTGCCGGTGCGTGTCCGTTATCACGCCCACGCGCCGTGATAAACGACGTGACGTGCTCTGTGACGTGTTTGCCGTGTTATAACTAGATAGGGAGGTGTTAGTGATAGCTAGGTTCCGCTAGGTACGTCACTAATTGACGGCAAGAAATTTAAGTCTCCTGTCTCTATTCTCACATTTTCTAAAGATGGGACGGCAGGATGACCCTCGAATCTGAATGATACTTTGCCAATATTTAAAAAGAGGTAATCCACAAAAAAAGCTATCCCCCTTCAATGCAATGCAATTCAATAGTTTTATTTGCTCAAATATGTGTACAAGATAATACAAATAAGTAGGTATGTTGTATCCAACATATTCTTTAGTAAGAGGTAGTGCCACACTGCATGCTTGTATGCAGCTGAATTGGGCCGGCACGACCGGGGAGGTACCTCTCGCTTACACGAGACCGGCGTGAAGTAACAGCTGTGCTGTCGCGTTTCGTGCGGTGTGTAAGTAGCCGGTGGCCCATGGAGGGAGGAGGAGGAAAAGTGGGCAACGCATTTGTAGAGCCTCCATGCGGATGTTTATGGGCGTCGGTAGTCATGAAAATGGCTACGACTGCTGTGGGGAGATGCGAGAGGAAGAAGATCGACCGTCTTAGGGGACGTTGATTTAATACACTTTCGTCAGTGTATTTACAGAACCGTAAGCGTTCTTAGGTCACGTATTAAATGTGCTGAGATATTGAGAGAAACTCCGTGGTCAGTAATAGAAATGAAATACAAGATGTTATATATTTGAGCGAAATTTCATTAAATCGTTTCAGTCGTTTTGGAGACTGGCCTCGAATTTGCATCATAAAAAAATATCATAAAAAAATTACTTAGACATACGGATGGACTGACGGACAGACAGACATGACGAATCTATGAGGGTTCCGTTTTTTGCCATTTGGCTACGGAACCCTAAAAATAGCGGGTCGACGATAGATCAGATTAGCAAGAAATCGGTAATTTTGGAGGTATAGATCCAGATAGTAGCTCATGATGATGAAATACCTATAGGTAGCAGAATTCAGATGCCAATAGAGTTATTTTTTTAAATCGGGCTTTGGCCCACAACTCGTTCCCACCGCTGCTACTCCTGTGTCGCCAGGATCGACAGCGGCAACCACACTTGACCCTTTGATATGATCGCAGGGAGCCCGAGGGAAAAGCTAAATCTGTCTTGGGAAATAGGAGTATGAAGTAATTGCAATTTACCAATAGACTTATCTATTCAATTGAATTTTTCGCGTCCTTATGATGCTCACTCACTGTCTGCGCTATTAACAACCGCCTCTGCTGACGCACCTGACGTGAAGCATCCGTTGCTCAGTGGATGCTCACACTAAACGGTTTACATTAGATCGTCTACGTACACAAACAAACCACTCTATTTATTCATTACACTTTCAACATCTGTACTATCATCATCATCTATATCTAAATAGCTGTGAGTGGTCTGTACATCACTACATAATTTATAACAGTCGCTTTTCTTCGTCTGTGTGTATGTATGCTTAGATCTTAAAAATTACACAACAGATTTAGATGAAGTTTTTTTAATTGATAAAGTGATTCAAGGTTAAATGTATAATATTACCATTTTTGAAGTCCGAATCCATTCGGACGAAGCTGTGGGCGGAAGCTAGTAAGATATATTTAAGAAAATGTATTGGAAACGTTCATTGTAGACTCAATGAAACTAATTTGGAGTTAAATAGACGAGGGTCCAGTGGCGAGTATAGGAGTCTGTGCTCCGGAGTTTACTTTAGTGATGGAGTAGTACCCAGTTTTGGGCCAATTTAACGATCATTCCAAACAGGGCCCAATTAATGAACGCAGAAAAAGTCCTAGATTTTTATATTATATAAAGGGGCCAACGAGCGAGCCGTTTTCATGACTACCCGACGTCCATAGATATCCGCATAGATGATATACAGATGCGCTGCCCTCCTTCCTTCTCCTCCCTCCATGGACCACCGTCTACTTACATACCGCACGAAACGCGACAGCACAGCTCTCACTTAATGCCGATTTTATGTAGCGAAAGATTGTGCCGGCCCAATTCAGCTACATGCAAACATGCAGTGTGGCACTTCATCTTACTAAATAGCTGAGAGAGTTTGAGAAGTTCAAAAAAACATGAAACGAAAGTTATTTTAAACAAAAACGATAAAGTATTTTTAGAGATATGTGATAATTGCTTCGAAAATATCCTTGCTGCTACCGAACCCTTCATCATCAACTAGTCTGACTCGTTATTGGCCGGTTTTTCAATTGACGTCCGCTTTGAAATCAACTATCACGCTAAATCTAATTTACCAAATTTGGCAAATTCAATTATTGTTGAAGTAATAAAAAAGCTAGTTCGTGTTCACCGTTTTATTGCAGAGATGTAAACAAGATCGAAGTTCCCAAAATACAAAATAAAACAGACCAAAAAGAACTAAATAATGTACATAAATCTATAGTTAGCGTTGGCTCGTGGCGTAGATTGTATCAAATTGAACTGAAACATGTATGGGCTTGCATGTGCAAGGAACCTAAATTTACTACTATAATATATACGTGATCAGAATTTTCCGTTCGTTCCTAAGGTTGTGGCATATTGGTAGCGAAGACATAAATATTCGCTGTATCAAACATAATATTGTCGTTGTAACAATGCAATTTACTTTTACAACGTCGAAGGCAACTATCATTTGAATATTTCATAATATCTAGATTTAGAATTGTACTGATTTATTCCACTGCGAAGTATTAAAAAATAAAAAAAATAGACCAAAACAATATTATCTTACTTTATTTCATTTGAACCCGCAACTTTCTTACTCCCTTTTGACTCGATAAAAAATAAATAAAATATTCTGCTAATAATAATAAGAATTAATTGCAATTAATTATTTAATAAGCTATATTGGTCTTCTATTCATTTACGCAGCATAAGGTCAGGTCCAAAATAATCCACATTCACCAAAGTGGATTATTTTATATAAAAGATTTTAAACCTCTCTTGGAATAAAAAATCAGTAAAATTATCAGAAAAGGTCATTTATTTCCTTAGATCACTTTAAGATATTGTTTTATATCCAACTAAAATGTTTCCCGTGTTGTCAATAATCTGTGCATACCTAATTATTGATTACGAAGATCGCGAGGATAAAGCTGTTAAGTAATCTAAACGACGCTCCAGGCAGTAGAGTAATCCAAGGAATGCATAATGTTATATCTTATAGTGTAGCACAGTTTTATAATGACCAATATCCCATGCAGTTTAATTCAGCGAGCTTGTATCAGCGCTGGCTATCTGCTAGCTACAAAGCGTGATAAACGACCGCGAGCTCTTCCTTATTGCTTCTGAACATTATCGCTTTACGTGTAAGACAGGCTTAGTATATTTATAGCGATCTACGTGTTGATTTCATGTGAAGATTGTTAAGCCCTTCAACCGACAGCAATGTATGCGATGTATGAATGTGTATAAAGAGAATATGCTGCGGTCCAAATGGGCATAGATTTTGATTATGAGTCCCTAATATAGCAAAAAAACGTTCGACGTCCGTCCGTATGTGACAGCTATACCTAATATTACTCTGAGACTATTGGTATTGGGAGTGTATTTGATGATACTTGTGATCCCGCGAAAATCAAAACTCGATCTAAGTGAAACTTTTTTGTAATTAAAAATTAAATACCATATGACATGTTAATTATGTCATCGTAACTAATGTAAACAATTTATATAGAATTTTCAACACTTGCAAAAGACAGAAACTTCAACAAAAATTACGTGTATTTTATTTATCAATCTTTCAAATGCATTGTAGTGGTGTGTACTTTATAAATATTATTATTAAAATTTATTAGCGTTCTGCACTTCTCTTACACGTAAACTACTCGTATAAGTGTGCCAAATTTCATACTCCTCCGTCCGCGCAATTTTCGTAAAAACGTTCCCAAAGTTTTTGCTTCATGTATTAATATATAGATTTTTGAGCCACCAAATTGGCAACTGGTTTTGAATTTCTTTTATGAACAGCGAAATGATTGATCATCAAGGAGTTTCTTTCAAAGAGGTCTAGGAAAAGTAGACTTCAGCTCTTAACAAGTTAGCAAAGTGTTTTGTGTTAAATCAGGTTAAACCTAATCCGTCCAAGACAAGTTTACGCCGTCCATCTGAGACATAGAGGCAAGGTGAGTGAGAGAATCTTCTGGAAGCTAATGAGATATATGTGGCGAATTTAAAAAATACAATTTGAAATTGAGCTGAAGAACGAAAGACGAAAAAGAAAGAAATATTGTGCGGATATCTATGGCTGTCACTTGTCAAGGTAGTGCACTAGTTTGTTCGCTCTATCTACGTAACTGAGCTGCATCTCAAGTAGTTCCCACAACATAATAAACAGATATTCAATGCAAAGTGCTGGCATTAGGGTGCGAATGAATATGAATAATTTATGAGAAAATATTGATAAAGAAAATCCCTTATAGAAGGTTTGTCGAATAAAAACGGCGAGTGAGCTTCGACAATATCGGACCGATCGATGTATTGAAGGTCTTTGGATAATTTACATATACATACACATAGTTTTATGCAGCAAAGTTTTATGTAGAATAAAGTAGAGTCAGTGATGCATTACATCTGAAATTTGCTGGTCAGTTCGTAGTCAAACCCATAACCTAAACCAGCAGTATATGCTTCATTAAGAACTATGAAGTCTAATAATAATCTTTTAATATTTGAATATAATGAATGCGTAATATCCTATACTTTAAACAAGCAATTCTTAAATACTAGTGTCTGTATTTCTATATAAAGTAAATCTCTGAAACGGTCTCAACGATTTTTATAAAATTTAAAACGCAGGCAGTTTCGATCTACCTAGTTTAAAAAAAATGATTTTTCATCGATGTTTTCAGGCCAAAAAAAGAACTGCTACAATATCATTAGATTACGTAGGTAACTTTGGCAATCAGCTCTAAGGTGTCAACTTTAGAGTTGTGAGGGCAATAGCCTCCGACGTGAGAGATACAAAGATCAAATCCACAGTAATTTTTCATTTTTTATTTTTGTCCTTTTTTATTTATCTTTTATTAAGTGATTCTTTTGTAAATAAATATCGAGCAAAGCTAGATCATAAAAAGATTTATGTACTTATTATACAGATAAAAAATTAAAATAGAGGAGGTAGTGTCACGTTGCATTCATATTCAAGTATTTGCTTTAAAAGTTAACATCGATTGATCAAAAAAGTTTATTAATAAAAGAAATAATGACCATTGGGAGTAGTTAAAAATAAAATGTTAGGAAATGTTTAGTTTCATTATGATGCCTATTTCCATACAAAACTGTTTTTAATTAGTTACAATATTCAAATACAAATAAAAAAATATAAATACAAATTCAAATAAAACGAAACGCAGCATAATTATCTAGTATTATGTTTTTAGGGTTCCGTACCTAAAGGGTAAAAACAGAACCCTATTACTAGTTTACTAGTCTACTATATTGAAATTTTCACAGATTATGTAGGTATTTCCGTTGCCGCTAAAACAACAAATACTAAAAATAAAAAAAATGAAAATATTATGGGAGGTCCCCATCTAATAAACGTTTTTAGGCAACTTTTTACTTTATGATGATAATGATGGTACGGCACGCTTTAAGCGCGAGTCGGACTCGCACTTGGCCGGTTTTTCCTTACAATATTATGTATTTATCTGTTTACATTTCATATCTCATTACAATCCACTTAGTCACAATGATACAGCACTAACGTTTAAATTATATTATAACAAAAAGAGAATATTAAAATGAATTAGCACTCAGCCAGCCAGTAATTGTCGTACGTAAGAAATACTTAACGACCTTCCTCTAAGCGACCTATGACGTGCTTGTGAACAGGCCGTGCCTAGAGTTTCACTTAAAATCTATCCCAAGAGAATAGATTGTAGTAGAGGTAGTGCTGTGCCGCATAGCAGCAACATTTGGCTAAAATCTCGTTTGCTTCCGACTTATATAATAATAATAATAATATCTATGGACTTATTGACGACCGGCTGGCGCAGTGGTACAGGGCTCGGATAAGCGGAGCATGTTGCGCCAGGGGTCGCGGGTTCGAATCCCGCCTAGGTCATGGATGTTTATCTATGTATTATATGTATTTCTATAATAAAAATCTTAAATATATAAAATTTCTTAAATTTATAAAAACATATGAAATATATTCCGTTGTCTAGTACCCGTGACACAAGTTCTTACGGTACTTAGCA
Source organism: Calycopis cecrops (assembly GCA_001625245.1). Taxonomy (NCBI): domain Eukaryota; kingdom Metazoa; phylum Arthropoda; class Insecta; order Lepidoptera; family Lycaenidae; genus Calycopis; species Calycopis cecrops. The sequence continues at coordinate 22,272 of LUGF01031104.1, forward strand.
CAGGGCTAGGATAACGTGGTGTGTAAAGTCCACAGATATTTATTTATTTATTTATTTATTATCACACTACGTTAGTCTGGGCTACTAAGTACTACTAAATTAGAAATCAGTGCAACCGAATGTGTAGAGATGCTCAACGGCGGCATATCCACAAGTCTGTTGAAAGTGGTGAACCTCGCACAGTCTGGAAGTTTCTTAAATCTCTAGGA
>LUGF01031104.1:22488-36947 GCA_001625245.1 Calycopis cecrops
GTAAAGTGACAGCTGTGCTGTCGCGTTTCATGCGGTGTGTAAGTAGCCGGTGGCCCATGGAGGTGGAAGGAGAAAGGAAGGCAGCGCATCTGTATAGCCTCTATGCGGATGTCTGTGGGCGTCGGTAGTCATGAAAATGGTTCCTGCTGCTCGTTTGCCCTCCTATATCATAAAAAAAAAGTACTGACGTGTATTACTGGTGCAGTTATATTTCATTTCACTTCATTTCATATCTGAGATATCATAAAAAATAATTCTATTCTCTCTCTCTCAGAAAAAAAAGTCGATATTTTTTTTTATGGTATAGGGGGGCAAATGAGCGAACCATTTTCATGACTATCGACGCCCATAGACATCCGCTTAGAGCCTATATAGATGCGCTGCCCTCCTTTATTCTCCCACCCAGCTACAACACTCGAAACGCGACAGCACAGCTGTCACTTTACGCCGGTCTCGTGTAAGCGAGAGTTACCTCCCCGGTCGTGCCGGCCCAATTCAGCTGCATGCAACCAAGCAGTGTGGCACTACCTCTTACTTAACAAAATTGTTAAAATATAATAGCAAGTAGCAGGACTACAAAATCCCAACATCGAGGAGAAGTGGGGTGCGCTGGGGGTGTGGAGGATGGAGTGGAATAGATCCCCAGGCAATTGCCCGAGCGTGTCTCGAGTCCGCTGTCACCTGATAAGTATTTCGGAACAGACGACTGTTGGCAGCTGCGGGTGCTGGGCGTCCCGCTCTAACTCCGCCCTCACGGATCCCAATGAAAGGAATCGGCACCAGAAATGAGCATACTTTTTATAGCATAAGGGGACAAACGAGCAATTGGAGCCTTTCTATGACTACCGACGCCCATGGACATTCGCATGATTGTTATGGAGATGCGTTACCCTCCTATCATCCCCCTCCTTCACCCACCTTCCAGCCTCCCAATGGGTCAACGGTTACTCACAAACCGCACAAAATGCGACATCGTTGCTGTGACTTTACGCCGGTATCAAGTGAGCGAGAGGTACTTCCCCGGTCGTGCCGGCCCAATTCCGTTGCATAGGAGGATGTAGTGTCATGCACCATGCATGGCACTACCTCTTCCAGAAGCATTATATTATATCATCAATAAGAGAGAATAATCAAGAAGCCTAAGAATAGTAAGCCGTTCCAGGAAACTGACACGTTACTTTAGAATATAAATCAAATCCTTGAATTCCTCACATATCAGCCACCCATAACCCAATCATTCAACTTTTTTATCAAAAAGAACGATGTCTTGCGATATACATTGCGATTGTGAAACTCCAGGACACAGTTAATGTATAACAGTTAGAGAAAATTACAAGTGACATAATACTGAGTGCGACGGTCGGCCATTACGAGCTCCGTACACAAGTACAGGAGCTGTTGATAATAACGCAATTACAGCACTCTGTGTCACGAGGCAGTGTGTAAAATTTGTTCAGACTATTGTAGTCTGAATAAAAAAGTGGTATCTATTGATCTACTGATTTTTTATTCTATGCGACCGTCAAAATACGTATAAATATTTAAGACACAAAATCCTTTTTTTTTGTTTACCCAGGATTATACATTTACGTACGATATCTAGACCTAGTAGCCTAGACCTAGGTCGAACTAAACACATAACGCAACCGACTAAACCCCGGGTGCCTTTGGCCGCTCTGGAGTCGATCTCCGAATCTGCAAGCAACAGGATCCCTCCAGCGTCAGGCTCGCCTCGGCGAAAAGGACTTACTTCTTGTTGGGGACTATCCGGCGGCATCTGAACAGTCCCTACTACGTTGTCGGAACCGTGCGGCTCAGGTTCCCATCATGACCCCCTGGCCCCGATATTCCAGGAGCACGCCACCGATTTGTCCGAATCGTTCGATACTGATAAATTCCGCCAATCCTCCTGTTCCACGCCGCCATCTATTGATTCAGAGGCACGGGACTTCCCAGCTAAGCTGCTATTTGTTTGATCTTTCTCCCAAGCCTGTCCGGTAGCCCTTTCCAGCATAGCCTTAGGATTCCAGAGGGACACAAGCCACAACAAGATGGCAGCATCTTCGGGAGGGAGGGGTTCAACCCTCAACACAATAAAGTGTATACCACAAACTTTATACCGACCTTGTGTTGTTAAACTTCAGCGATTTTCATCCCGCCCGTAAAGTGTTCAGGCGGAACTTTATGAAATCGTAAAAATAACTAATTTGAGCCGAGTATTACGGCTGTCGCAGGTTCCCGGAGTTATTTCCGATAAAATACTTTTATGTCACCAGCCGACGAGCTGACGTTGTTAATATCATCACCGTCATCATCCTCACCAGCCGGAGAACGTCCACTGTTGGACACAGGCTCCCCCATAGGGCTCCAAAGGTCACGGTCACTTAATCCATATAATATAAATAATAAATAAATATATAATATAAAATATAAATAAATCCATATAAACTTTAACACCCTATTTCACCCCCTTAGGGGTTGAATTTCTAAAAATTTAGCGGATGCCTACTTTGTAACATCTACCTGGATGCCAAATTTCAGCATGATCCGTCCAGAGGTTTGGGCTGTGCGTTGATTGGGCTATGTCACGTTTGAGTTTTATATATATAGATTAGTAAGAGGTAGTGGCACTGCTAATTTGCAATAGAATCGGGGCGACACGACAAGAGAGGTTCCTCTGGCTTGATGATACCCTTAAAAATAATGACCAAGCCTTCGCGACTTGTGCTGATTTGAAATATTTGGCGATCCATAAGTGGAATGTATTTCATCCCACTTATGGATCGCCGAACGGGCGACTCATCTGAAAATGCGGATGTTGATGGGTCGCTAAATGGTTCCAATTGTTTCCCCCTATGCCTTAAAAAAGGTTTTATATAAGACCTTCGCATTGGTAATATCGGATAGGAAGCTTTGGCTAGAAAAGATAAGATCGGACCGTCATTTCGATACGCAGTTTGAAACATTTGTTACAAATTGCGTGGCATGTCGTTGCGGAAATCCCGAATGTTGAGAATTCTCAGTAATTTACTAATCTAGATGTCCTTCTTTATGGTATAAGTGAGCATGGCGGAACCATTTTCATGACTACCGACGCGATAGACATCCGCGTAGAGTTAGCGCTGCCCTCCTTTCTCATCCCACCTCCATTAGCCTTAAAAATAGAAAGACTTGCAGCTACTAACCGATACAACATCACAAATTTGTGCAATGGCTGTAAAATAGCGATAAGAATATAATGTTTCAATGTGCCATCAATGTTTACCAGAGGTTATATTGAAAATATATTTCCTGTAACGGAAAACTTCTACTTTCGTCTCGTTGCACTAAACAAAAATTTTGTTTTCCACCGATGTCGGACAGAAAAATAGTATACTTTCGATCGCTAAAGTAAGTAAGCTTCAGATCACGTGGTTTTCGACTCCGATTCGCTTTGGCCGTTTCGATTGTAAATGATCTGGGATATTTCTTACTTACCTTTCCTATGTGCGTAATGTGCTATTATGTTTTAGTTATTTGTTAAAGAGATAACTAGAAATATTAATTAATATCCCCTTTTGTTTAAATAAATTCAAATTTATAGATTATAATGATAAAATCAATTCATCATAAAATTTACGAATAGTTAGTGATAACGTTACTCAAAATTGTTGTTAATGAACTAAGGCTATTTGTTAAAACAGAAAAATTTTCCATTTTTATACTTACGAGTACTTTAACAATATATAGTAATCTCTTTCCCGGTAATGATAACATGTCAGAGTGTTCCAGTAATTTGTAGGCAAGGAAATCACACAAGGCAAGGATATTATTTCCTAATTTAAAAATGCCTCCACATAGGTGCAACTTGGAGTGGTTTGTCACCTAGTAAATGTCATTACTTACATTCGATACCAATGTGCTTTAGACCCATTTTTTTCTATCTGAATGAACTTTAATAGTTTTCCAATTTCAATCGGCAAGAAAAGTTACGATAAGTCGAGTCAATCGAATCTTTATTATCAAGTTTTAATATCAAAAGCCGGGGATAGACCGTAATAGATTCTGAACGTCAAAGTTCATACATTTGAGGATTATAGAGCCCTAGAGCTGGACCTTATTGTTTCAAAGTTATTATCAACTATAGACAGTCTTAAGCAGACCTATTGTTTCCTATAACTTATAATCATTATTAGTTTCTCCTGATCCTTGGATCAGGCAAATAATCTGGATGGCACGATTAGTATTTCACAAGAAAAGTATTGATCGTACCGTTAAGATACATTTTCCATCATTCATCAGCAATGTTTTCGTATTATACAAAGAGATAAATTTTCATATCCAATTAAGGTCAGAAATCGAAAAAAAATTAAAATAATCTAATCCAACTTACAGCTGCGTAATTTACTGCCTAAAACCTTTTTGTTCTTATTGATATATGGAATAATTAAAATGAAAAAAGTTTACGTATTGAATATTCAACAGAATAGGGTTTAGAATAGGCTTATGGATAAGAACGTTTTGAAAATGGAACACATTTCTGCCATAGGCAATATTATTTACTCCTAATTCGTATATTAAGTCTTCCGGAAACGGATTTGAGGGCATTTGATTACAAACTCTTATTATGTAGGTAGTTAAGCGAACTGATTATAAAGTTTAATTATCAACCGTTTATATAATTGAGTACACGACATCAATCATTACACATTGAATATTTTTGCTTTTGTATTGGAGATAAGCGAGCAATTAGGTAGGTATACTGGTTGCTTACTTTTCCTTTTTATGAATTTGAGAGCGAGCTAATTACGAATCCGAGTTGAAACAGCCAGGTGATTCCCTTTTTTTATTTTTATATAGTACGACGGGGCAAACGATCACACGGAGCCATTTTCACTGTCGACGCCCATAGACATCCGCATAGTTTATACACAGATGCATTGCCTCTATCCCCCCTCCTCAACGGGCCACCGGCTACTTACAAACCGCACGAAATGCGACAGCGAGCTGACACGTTACGCCGGTTTTGTGTAAGCGAGAGGTCGTGCCGGTCCAATTTGGCAACATTCATGCATGTAGTGTGGCACTACCTCTTACTACTTACTCCCTGTATCTGTGTAAACGCATGACTACAATACACAATTTCTATTATGTTTTGTTACTTCATAAATATGGACAACTGTATAAGTCTAACCCCCTAATTAATAAACATAGATTAAGTTTACTCCGAGTATTAAACTAGTAATAAACTGACATCTGTCAAAATCAATATTAATAAATACATAAACAGTATGGAATTTGACAGAATATGTCAGTTTAATACAATATTAATGCTTGGATAAAGTTAATGTTTGTTTATTAATAAGGGGTAGATGTCGAAATCCAGGACTCCAATGATAAAGCAACAAAAGGTATGCAATATAATAGGTTGTATAGGCATGCGGCTTGGAATTTACGGGTTGTGAGCCCAGGTATTTCCTTTGAGACTTCGAAATGGAAACTCAGATATTACCCTACGCAATACTTATTGCTTTTTTAATGCTTGGTACTCTTTGTTATTACTACATTATGTTTCTTTACAGAGTTTGTAATATTTTTGTTAAGTTCACTTTTACACTTTGCATTGTACGTATACAACTGAATATTGGGGAATTTCTTCCTACTTCTCCTACTTTTTTCTGATTAAATCGTTGCGGGTTCCAAGACAGATTTAGCTTTTCCCTCCGGTTCCCTGCGATCATATCAAAGGGTCGTTATGGTTGCCGCTGTCGATTCTGGCAACACAGGAGTAACAGCGGTGGGAACGAGTGGAGTGCCAAAGCCCGTTTTAAGATACAATGGAATAGATAAAAGAGATATTGGATTGCGTTAGCAGTGAAAATGAAGAGCCAAACATACACACTCGTTTTCATACAAATCAAGAATGATTTCCTTTCCAACCTCTTTTATCTATTTCGTGACATAATTATAGACAAAGAGCCAACGAGCGCCAGACTTTAAGATTTTGTGATAGAAATGTTGTTGCTATTTAAAAAAAAATGTAATTAAAGTATAATATCTATATCTGCTAAAGAAACCACGACCCAAACTCCATAATATTCGTTGATAGTTCTTACCAGTGTTGGGGACATGCGCCGGGAAACTTTCAGCTTTTATATAATGAAGTCTGGCCCTCGCGAGCTTTTTGGATAACTTACAATACAGCAATGGAGCTGTTTTTGTGAATTCTGACATACTTGTTAAACAACAGAGATCCCGATGATGATAATAACAAACAATTTCCGATGCAAACACCAGGCGACCATAAATCGCACAGTAGTATAATATATCGAGTAACGCAGTCTCAATACTGGGAATTTTGCGACCATATAAATCATGATAGCCTGGTATTTGCGGACCAAATTGATTGTCCTACAGCCGGGAGCTCAGATAACTAATAACTAGCAAAACAAAGCAAACTCGATTCCCTTGAACACAGAACATCCATATTATAGTTTACTTCCACCGAGTGAGAACTTCAGTAGAATAGGCTGGATTTTATTTAGAAAAAATAAACTATGTGCAGTCAGGGTAACCAGCGCCGGATTAAACTTTGGCGGAGTTCGGGTCTTCAAGACATTGGATAAGAGAAAGGGGCCCTAATAAAGGTACAAAAATGATCTTAAGGCCCCAAAGCCGTACGGGGTCTGAGGCTGCAGGGCTCTAAGACCTGCACACCTGCTTCCGGCGGTGAGGGTAACCTCGTCACCAACGAAGTTCCGTTCGGTCTTCCTTCTTTCTTCCATCTCCGAATGTCATTCGAATGAGCCGAAATGCCGTATGCTGCACGTGTATACCTACGGGTGTGTATAATAATAATATCTGTGTACTTTACACACCACATTAACCTAGCCCCGTACTAAGTACCCTAAGGACCTGTGTTACTAGTACTATCTACAACGGAAATATATTTAAAATGTTTTTACATATTTAATATATTTATTATAGACATACATGTAATTTATAGATAAACATCTACGACTAGACTGGCGCAGTGGTACAGGGCTCGGATAAGTGGTGCATGTTGCGCCAGGGGTCGCGGGTTCGAATCCCGCCTTGGTCATGAATGATGGATAATCTACGTATTACATGTATTTCTCTAATAAAAATCTTAAATATATAAAATTTCTTAAATTTATAAGAACATATTAAATATATTCCGTTGTCTAGTACCCGTAACACAAGTCCTTACGGTACTTAGCACGGGGCTAGGCTAACGTGTGTGCGACCTACGCGGTATTCGAACCCGCGACCCCTGTCGCAACAAGCTCCGCTTACCTGAGCTCTGTACCACTGCGCCAGCCGGGTCGTCAACTGTATCGAGCCTACGGGCAATTGAGCCATGCAAAACATGCTTCAAAAGCATTACCTATAGTACTTACACTACCCTTCCTACCCCTGTCTTTTAATATTGATCATATTTATTAACGAACCCAAAATACACTGTTTAAGTAAAGACTCGTTATTCTCAATACTTCTGTAACAACTCGAACAACAATTTTAAGCCCAACAAAGCGCCATGTTTCTTGCCAAGTTTCCATTTGTTAGAACAGGGCCGCCTTTGTGAATTAGCGGTCCTTGAGACTCGTGGTTCTTGCTTAGTAACGGATTTTATTCAAATATTGACATAAATTGAGTCTTGCATTACCTAAAAATGTAATTAAAGTGTACGTGTGTTGGTTTGAAGTCACTTGGTTTTTCTAATCCCAGTGGGATCATACGAAATTAAAATCTAAACAATAATTTATATAATTTCGTTTTTCTTTTATACCATAGGAGGCAAACGAACAGTTGGGTCACCTGATGTAAAGTGATCAACGCCCACAGACATCCGTAACACCAGAGGTCTAACAGATGCGTTGCCGAGCTTTGAGGAAAGAATAAGCTCTTTCCTTATTATTCGTTTATCAAGAAAGCGTTTTTTTTTAGGCTCCCATCCTGACACCGGATTTAGAGGGTGAGGACCCCTCAGTTGGGCAGCTTAGACTTGCCTCTCCTCCCAAGTCTGTCTGATATGGGTAGCCCTGTCCAGCGTAGCCTTGAGTTTCGCTGAGGTACGCAATCCCCCCAACACGACAGGGTGGCAGCATCTTTTCAGGCTTAGACCATTAAGAGCGAAACCGCGAGCTCGTGCCTACTTTAATTTTAAAACTGAACTTTTTCCTAACACCATTTAAAGTCACCATACACATCCTTCTTTTAGCATCGGCGACTTAGTCGCTTTTTAGAAATTTTATGCAGCGACCAGACGCTCCCTAGCGCACACTTAAAAACGCTGAACGCGGCGATGCAGTCGCGAAGCGATTACGGGTCAATTCACACCAAAATCGCGGCGAAGGGTAGCGAGCGCAGTCTATGTGTCATATTAATTTCAACTTTATAATAATTACTATAATACTTATTATCGCATGAGAAACTCGAACGAGACGCGCGGATTCCCGCGACTGCGCGAGAAGTCGCTGGAATCCGCGCGGAAGTCGCGAGAATTCGATAGTAAGTACTATAGTAATGAAAATAAAGTTTAAATTCATATGACACTGAAAGTGCGCTCCGCTTCGCTGCCCTTCGCCGCGCTTTTGGTGTGAATAATTGTCCCTACGAGTGTCACATGTTGAGCATCGGAGTAGTCGCTAAATTCGGATTCCGACGCCGCGACTCGACGCAGAGTCGCTAAATCGTGATGCAGCGATGATGTAGTCGCAAAATCGCCGTGTGTGTTGTCGCCCTTAACTCAGCAAGAGTTAAACAGCATTAGAAAAAAGTTCACTTCATGCAAAGTTAATTAAACTTTGTCAAAGGCCAAAAGTTCTTTGTTACATTGTATTATAAATATAAACTTTTTATCTACTTTGTAGAACTACGCAGGTGTGGTGTTGAAGAGTTTTGTTTAATTAATTTAATGTATTTAATTACGAGGTTTTAATGAACTTCTAATGTTGTCGGGGTCTGACTACAAAAAAGTACGACTATAAGCTTTGAACGCAAACATAAAACTGTATTTGCTAAATTTTACACACAGTTGTAGTTTCCTGTTATCTGTATATAATATATAAAATATATATTTCTTGTGTCTGTATGTCACTGAACTCTTCCTGATTTTGACAAAACTTTTTGTTTGCGTTGAAGGCGATTTTAGAATGGTTTAGATTCACAAATTAGCCCGGCAGCTACTGAAACTAAAACTCTCATATCACAATGTTAGTTACCATACTCCTCCAGAACGCCTAGACAGATTCTCATGCAATTTTGTGCATATCGGGTGGGCCTGAAAATCGGCCAACATCTATTTTTCATTATGTCCACTGAATCGAAACTTACGCGAGTGAAATCGCGGAGCGCAGCTAGTCAATGTAATAAAATTTGGCTAAGCCGTCTTCTACCGTATTGTCCTTACGCCCAGGGCTTTTATTTCTCTGTCAAATCTTTATTTATTGTCCTAAATGAATAATATACCAACAAACGAATCCATTTGAAGAATAAGGTATTACAAACTATATTATACTAGCTGGTGCCTGTGACTTCGTTCGCGTAGCGTAGTAAAATATAATCAAAGTGATTTGTTATTCTTTGCTTGCAGTGTGACGAAATTCCGATTTCCCGTAGGAATGAGCGATTTTACCGCAGAAAAGTGTTTTTGATGTTGACCAGACTTAATATCTATACACAGCAAAAAGTTTTATTCGAATCCATTCAGTATTTGGAGATTAACCCGGACAAACAGACAGAAAAAAAATTAAAATCTTTGAAAAGTGTTCCAATATTATTTTAACATCGCCCCCAATTAGTTTTTCGTGACTATATTCAATTGCAGACGCATTGATTTCACAGTTTTATTATATGTACTGTACTCGTAGATAATAAATTATTATATGTAGATATAAATACTAAATCCATCTAGACGTACTATAAATGATCACTGACTCATAGTAACACGTTGTATTTGTTATGCAGTTCTTTCACTCTTCCAGACATATTGTTTAGTTTTATAACATTTGACGTACAACAGCTTTGGATTTTGTTTTGATTCACCATATCAACGGTCTTAAAGTATTCTCAAATATTATTTTAGAAGCATTATAATCATCACAGCCTTCGATCAGTTCCGACTGTGTTTTTTTCGAGCAGTTGGGTCACCTGATGTAAAGTGATCACCAACGCCCACAGACATCCGTAACACCAAAGGTTTAAAGACGCGTTCCAGAACTTTGAGGAAAAATAAGCTCTTTTCTTACCGGTTTATTTTAAGCTTTTGAAAAAAAATCAGCAGGTTTTTTAAAATCTGGGACAATACAAATAAAAGTGTGTGCTTTAGACCACACAACTGAAGTAAAACTTAATCATTAATTTTCATTACCGTAGTTACAATTACATAACATGTCATATGATATTTACTTTTTAAATACAAAAAAGTTGCGCTTAAATCGAATTTGAATATTGAATTTTAATGACAACTTCCATTGCCTTCGCCCGATGTGTGATTTTTGTAACGCTCTCGCCAGCTTACTTCCCATATCAAGGGTTTGAAGAAGTTTTACTTCAAAACACTTTTCATGCCAAAAGAAAGATATAACAAAAGCGAGCAAATACAATATATCCTCACAAAGTGCTGATCATGTTAATAAATCAAAATGGCGTCCAACTGTTTGATCTTAACAAGTCTTCCACGCGTATGTTTATAAAGCTTCTCTGGAGAACATAATTCATACGCCATAAAGCTCTCATGCAGCTTTCAACGGCGAGCTTTCGAACCCGATGAAAGCTGAATCTGTTCTAATAAAGCTGAAAGTTAGGGGCTAATTTCGTTGATGACCTGAATTTCATAACGGGACTAGTCTAATTTCGTCATAAAATTTTGCTTGCAATGAAAATTAATTGTTCATTTTCGACCTAAACATTTCGGTAGCATAAATGCTCTGTTTTTATAAAAGTAAAATAAAAAACGTTGTCGTTTTCGAATGTGTATTGTATTTGACAACGTCTCTATAAAAAAAAATAATTTCATGACCTCACTGTGCAAGAAGATCAAATTTTTTTAAATTGTATAAAAGGACAAACGAGCAGTTGGAGTCATCTTTTTTTAAATTATGGCATAGAGGGAAAAAGAGCAGTCGGAGCCATTTTCATGACTACCGACGCCCATAGACATCCGCATAGAGATAAACAGATGCGTTGAGTCCCATCCTTCTCCATCCTACATGGGCCACGGGCTACTTTTACACCGCATGAAACGCAACAGCACAGCTGTCACTTTACGCTGTGCTATTATTATGTTGGTTCGATGCCTCTTTTGCTCGTTGTATTTGGTTTGATTGTACCAGGCTCACATAATAGCGTTTTATATTTAGCCCTATACCTTCCAAGAAAGGCACAATACCCTAACACCTTAACTTCTTGCAACTCATGGTTGCCGCGTCATATTCTTTTCACTTGCGTCAATCCGCCATTGTGTGAACCTTTGCCGACCTTTTGAAAGGCCAAAAAGTATTATAATCTACAGGATGAAATTGTGTCGGAGAAATTAATTCAATATAAAAACATGAAATGTAATAACATGGGTATGGCGGTCCTTCTCTATAGAGACGAACCATCTGCGCAGGACATAAAGTGTACAAGTATTTGCGTAGACACAAGTGTACTTTCTTGCCCTCATTCTCAAATTCCGATGGGACGGCAGTCCGACACGACTGGAGAGAAATTAGAGGCAGATCCGACGGCTTAAAGGTCTCTTCGAGGCACGGGGGTGTAACACTGCCAACTTCCAGTCTCCGGACTGTTATTAGAAATTAAAAAAACCCCAATAACGCTTACGGTGTGACCCAGGATTTGAACCTGGGACCTCCCGTCTGGGATTGAACATGCTTACTACTAGACCACGCGTCGCTTATAACATTACACAAATGGGGAAACGATCAGCTGATGAGCTGTAGTGACAGCTACGCCCATAAATATGAGCTTTCGCTCGAGCTCGCATGGGGTTATGTAGGTGCGTTTCTCTTCATCCCAATTGCTAGATTCACCTCAGATTTCAGCCCAAACGTGCCAGTCTAATTTGGCAGAAATTCACCCAAGGATACCATACTTCCATTTTTGTTAAATTTATCTGTTTTTTATGAGAAAGGGCATGCTTTGTTGGTTCGGACATGTAGAAAAAATATATATAATATATATGCAACGCGAACGTGGAAAGACGTGTAGACTGTGGAAGATTGTCAGTGACGACAACAGTCCTAAGATTTCACCTAAAACCAATCCTAAGTCAATATTTTTTTGAGGAGAAAATCAATTTTTAAATAATACAATTTTATTCTTATAATCTTTCTTATAATTAAAAAAAATAAAGTAAGAGTTAAAATTGAAAATAAATACTTCAAAATTGCTTTTCACCTCGTAGAAACAGATCAATTAGGAACATAGGACCGACTACGTCAGATGTATGGACCTGGGAGTGCCACACTGCATGCATGTCCAAATTGGACCGGCCCGTCTGGGGAGGTACCTCTCGCTTACTTGAAGCCGGCGTAAAGTGGCAGATGTGTCGCGTTTCATGTGGTGTGTAAGTAGCCGGTGGCAGGCAGTGGCAGTGGCGTTATGGGGGTGGGAGGAGGAAGGAGGGCAACCTGTATAGCCTCTATACAGAAGTCTATGGGCGTCGGTAGTCATGAAAGTGAAAAGAATGAAGTACAAAAAAAAATAAAAACGTTAAAAATATAATTTCAGATAAACCTTCTTAAATATTATTTATGTGGCCAAGAGAGCTCAGGACTTGCCTCACCAAAGAGAAATTATAAAACAGTTTTAATTTTTAAATACCTCAGGGTAGAAAATGAAATGCAATTCAAATAAAATGGTTACTCTACTATTTATGATTCCTTTTTTTAATAATTTGACATTACAAAGGAGTGCGTATTTTATACAAGGTTGATAAAAGCGAGAGGCATTAAATGAAACCACATATTAAGTGTATCATTTCCAGGTCACACAACAAAAATCAGATCAATCAGAGCAATAGTTTAGCCACAGGAAATTTTTAAAGTATTTTCTCACCTCGAACACGATGTATCAGCTGACCGCGAGGTCAACGGACTAAGGTTCATTACACCGTGTGACGATGACGCTTGGTGTGTAGATACAAATATAACGTCACGCATCGCCGATTCGTTATGCTGGACAGGCCAGTCCAGTAGATGTTTTTCTTAATTATAAAGCTATTTAATTTTTTTGAAAAAAGTATTTTCGTATACTTATGGTAAACTTTTTTTAATAGTTTTGGATTAACAGAAGGTGACGAGGTTTCAATCAGTGTTTCTCGCTTTTATCAACGTTGTACATATATTATCTGTGATGCTTTCAAGCGCCAACTGGTATAAATTTTGGGTACAGATAATCATCATCTCTTCCTCTCTTTACGCCAAAACCTTTCGCTCAATAGAGACTTTTCTTTTTTTTTTTAAATTTAGTATGGGGTTAACCAGCAGTCTGAACCTTTTGAATGCCATAGGCAATACGATGAGCCACCCGCACACATACCACACCCTTGGATCTTGCGATGCTGGCTGGCTGGATTTGGCTGCGACGCTGCATTACCTCTCACAATGTTTATTGTTACCATTATACCACGCGAGGAAAGGAAACAAGACGTACAACCTTTTTTATGTGTCTTGTCCTCAAATAAAATCCTTTTATGTGAACATGGCTTTTATGGGGCCGTAAAAATGACAATTTCCTAATTTTGACTCGAGATATACTAATAGAAGTGTGTTTGAGAGAGGGAAATATTTATGTTTTACTATAGTGGAGTTTCTGGGGGTTTTTACCTCGGACTAGAGTTACAGTGAATGAATTAATATGATCGATGTGGGATATTGTTTTTTAAACTATAAATAGCAAAGTTTACCCATTATTTTTTGTGCATTTCATTTTTTTTTTTTTTTTTGTTTTTTTTTAACAAATTATTATAAAAAAATATAATGTTTGACCATATATTTTCACTTAAAACAGTATTTTTTTTTATTTATATGTTAAATCTTAGCCGAGTAGACATATAGGAACATTTTTCAAAGATACCTGTGTATGAAAATAGCAGTAGGTAGGGATCTCGAACAGGCCGAAAAACGTGGAGGGGAGAGCGGAGCGGCTGCTGCTATATACAATGGAATTTCTCGGCTAGTTTAATAATTATAAGTAAATGAAATGTACTCTATTGTGTACATTAAAAAAAAATAAAGGTAATTAATTACGACTAATGAAAAGCAAAAAAAATATTAGTACAGAATCTGTTTATTTAAATATATTACATTGTTGTCTACATCTACTTCATCTATCTTTAGTCTGGTGAAGTATTGTAACAACTATTTCCGCTGCACTGTAAACATACTACACTGTAGTATAAAGCACTTTTTCGGCATCCACACGCAGCTCCACATCCCTTTTTGCAACTACAA
>LUGF01031104.1:38026-68677 GCA_001625245.1 Calycopis cecrops
TTTTTGAAAAAAGTATTTTCGTATACTTCTGGTAAATTTTTTTTAATAGTTTCGGATTAACAGTAGGTACTTATAGTATACGTGGTTTCATTCAGTGTCTTTCGCTTTTATTAACGTTGTACATATATTATTATCTGTGATATTGATATTGATGATATTAAGAATCTAGATCCGGAAGGGTGGTCTCTCCTACCACAAGCAATGTATTGCTTAAAAGGAGATTCCAAACACTACGTAATATAATGTAAGCAAGTTTTTGAAATAAAATATTTTGTATTTTGTATTTTTTTGTGATGCTTTCGACCATGACCTCACCAAGCGGCTCAAGCGGAAGACCGGCGCTGACAATTTATGCCAGCAAACGCCGAGTTTGAGACCGATTTACAAGGACCATCTACAATTTATAACTTGTAATACCTATCTGTAACTTTAATTAAATTTGTATGGCTCTAAGTAAAAAAATGTTTTCTTTCTTTCTTCTTTCTTTCAAGTCACCATCTCTTCCTCTCTATACGCCAAAGTCTTTCGCTCAATTGAGACTTCAGCAGCAGCGGCAAGCAGTCTTAACGCTGTGAATGCCCATGGACATAGGCAATACGACCGGCCACCCGCACACATACCACACCCTTGGATCTTGCGAGCGATGCTGGCTGGATTTGGCTGCGACTCTACATTACCTCTCACAATGTTTATTGTTACCATTATACCACGCGAGGAAAGGAAACAAGACGTACAACCTTTTTTATGTGTCTTGTCCTCAAATAAAATCCTTTTATGTGAACTTGGCTTTTATGGGGCCGTAAAAATGACAATTTCCTAATTTTGACTCGAGATATACTAATAGAAGTGTGTTTGAGAGAGGGAAATATTTATGTTTTACTAGCCGCGCCCCACGGTTTCATCAGCGTGAATTTAGATTTCGTGGAAAATAGAAAATCATCGTGGAAAATTTTTTCGTTATAAAAACTGTGTGTTAATCCAAGTTACTCTCTATGTGTGCGCCAAATTTAATTAAAATCGGTTCGGCCCTTTTTAGTGAAGGAGTAACAAACAAACAAACAAACAAACTCTCGCTTTTAGAATATAAATAGAATATTTGGTTTAAGTATAAATTTAATTGAATATAAACCGAATGTACCTACACAGGGAGAGATGGAGACAGATTGGTAAAGCGACCAACGAATAAAAATCAGACGATCTTACAAGCTACAGACCACGTAGCAGTTAAAGTTGAACATGATTTTAACTGGAGGTTTTAACGCACGCGCTCTTTGCCTTAGGGGGGCCAATGAGCCGCAGAAATCTATCGACGCCCACAAACATCCACACAAATCTCTCCCAAGAAGGTCTCATGTAAGCGAAGGGTGCCATCTCTGTCGTGCTGGACCAATTCGGCTGCAAAGCAGCATGGCACTATTTCTTGCTCTTGGAGATGCTGATGATGATGCTGTCAGTAAACACCAGTAAGTGGCAATGGCATCTAATCAGCTGACCACTCGATGATTGAAAACCTGATACCAGATGATTGGTCACTGATAAGACTCCTTATCGCTACCTGAAAATGTTTCTCAACAGCCTGAATCATCTATAGATAGTGCCATTGCTACATCGAATCTATGACGGGGCATTACCTTCCTCTTACATGAAGTATTTTTTATGAAGGCAAACGAGCCGTCGGATTTTCATTTTCATGACTACCGACGGCCATAGACATACGCATAGAGATAATCAGATGCGTTGCCCTCCACCGCACGAAACCTGACTGCACAGCTGTCGTGTAAGCGAGAGGTACCTCCCGGTGGTGTCGGCCCAATTCGGCCACATGCATGCATGCAACGTGGCACTCTTCCCAAAAGTTGGAGTGATATTTGAGTAAAAGTGGAATGACGTTTACCGCTCTTATGGTATCTTCAAACACGGACGTGGGAAAAATTAAGTAAATTAATATTCACGATTGATAGGCCTATTGTCCGCAAGTCATACTACCGAAGGTCGTTGTCTATTTATATAGAATTATACAATAATTGATTGTCGGTCATGCTGCGATCGATATCACTTCGATATTCGACCTTTCGTCCACGGACCTTGCTTTAATTTAGATTCACAGTAACTCGCGACTCTGTATACGATTTTAGAGAGCACAGACTTAAAATCTAAGTGCTAATATTGTCTTGATAGCATTTGTCAACCAGGGTATTACCCTGGTTGACAAATATACATTTTCGTGTGATACCTTAGAGCCCGGGTGACTCCTAGACATATGTGGGACTCCACACTTAGTGCAATACTTTCGTACCTCTGTGAACCCCAAGGCTATGCCGGACCGGGCTACCCATACCGGACAGGCTTGGGGTGAGAGGCCAGATTAAGAATAGCTCAGTTGAGGAGTCTCGCCCGTTCTTCTGAATTAGCGATGACTGGTCAGATCGATTCGGACGCATTTGTGACGTCATGGGCCCTCCACCATTGCCATTGCCATTGCATTTATTAAGAGGTAGTGCCACGCTGTATGCTTGCATGCAGCCGAATTGGGCCGGCACGACCGGGGAGGTACTCGCTTACACAAGACCGGCGTGAAGTGACAGCTGTGCTGTCGCGTTTCGTGTGGTGTGTAAGTAGCCGGTGGCCCATGGAGGTCGGAGGAGAAAGGGGGGCAGCGCATCTGTATAGTCTCTATGTCTATGGGCGTCGGTAGTCATGAAAATGGCTACAACTGCTCGTTTGCCCCCCTATACCATAAAAAAAAAAAAATTGCCCTCTGAATCACAAAATGGTGACGTGTATTAGGACGAGTGAAAGGTTCTAGTTTTGGTCAAATTGGTGGCATGCTCATTTGGGGTACTGAGACCAGGGGTTAGGATGGGAACCTGACCCCATTGCACGGTTCCAACGTCGTAGTAGAGTCTGTTCAGAGGCAGCCGGACAATCTCCAAGGAGGAGAAGTGTGACCTTTTCAATAATCGTTACAATTACTACAAACGCATAAGCAATATTTAGAAACTCATTTGGTAAATTTTTCGCAGCTTTTTTATGCCATAGGGGAGCAAACGAGCCTCTGAAATAGGTATTTCAATGACTATCGACGTCCATAAACATACACACAACCAAGGCTACGCAGATGCTTTCCTTCTTCACCTTTCCTCCTCAATGGGCCACGGGAAACTCGCACACTCAAAGAAACGCGATAGCACCACTGCACGTCGTTCTCATGTAAGAGCGAGGTTGCCGGTCGTGCCGGTCCAAGTCGCTGAAGCATAGCACTACCTCTTATTGGCTACCGGATGTACGGAATAATTTGCGAAGGTCCACCTGGCCTGTAATTATGAGCATCAGCTAATAGATTAACAATTGATTTAATATCAGTGATTGTAACGATTATTAGATTAGGGGATTTAAAAACGATCGACTTATCGGAAAAACAATTATGTTTTGACAAAGATTACTTTGTATCAGGCAGGGCCACGCTGCATGCATGTATGTATATTTTGGAGTATCCGAAGTCGGTAAGTTGGTGGTGTCTTTTTTTATAGTGTAAGGGAGTCGGTGCCATTTTCTTGACACACCGACGTCCACAAGCATCCGGACACAGTTAATGCATATGCGTTGCCCTTCTCCCACATTGATGGGCCACCGGCTACTTACACACCGCACGAAACGCGATAGTACAGTTGTTGTGTTGTGTGTATGTTATTTAAATAAACCGCGAAAAATAAAGTACACATATTGTTAATTTTGTTAGGGTTCCGTAGACAAATGGCATTTTTTTTCTTTCAATGAAAATTGGTTTGAGCGAGATATCATTATTAGTTTTTGAGTAAATAGGTATAAAACATTTTCAAAAAACGCAAATTACACTTTGTTGTTCATACAAACGCTATGAAAAGCCAAGTTTTATTTTGTGATAAAAAATTTCGCAGATATACCTATACCTTTCGTAGGTACGGAACCCTCTGTGAGCGAGTCCGACTCGCACTTAGCCGGTTTTTTTTTCTATTGAATCTTTCATAAACATTTTCACATATTACTAGGGGCTGCTTGTATCAAAATGGGTTGGTTTATACGTCTCCTACCCGGCTGTTATACTCTGTACACACTATCCAGTAAAACTGGTAATGTAATTGTCTCTTATGAGTGACAATGTGGAATAAGATAAGGTTACACTACAGTACACACAAGATGTTTGCGGTGACTTCACAGTGTCAACATTCGATACTCAAGCTAATAGGTTCCGAGACGAGAGCCTTCACGTACATCTATCTATATCTGTATAGGTATCATGGCTGCCTCGTGGTCTATTGGTGTGTTCAACCACAGACGTGAGGTCCCGGGTTCGAATCCGTTGGGCCAAAAATTGTTATTGGGATTTTTTGATTGCTAATAACAGTCCGGAGTCAGGAAGTTGGCGGTGGTACACCCCCGTGCCTCGGAGAGCACGTTAAGCCGTCGGTCCTGCGCCTGATTTCTCACCGGTCGTGTCGGACTGCCGACCCATTGGAACATGAGAATGAGGGAATAGAGAGTGCACTTGTGTCTGCGCGCACACTTGTGCTCTATATGTCCTGCGCAGATAGACGACCGTTGTAGTCGAAAGGCTAGGACGACATTCTTATTACATAGACAACGCTTCGCAAACGTATTCGAAGCCCCGAGTTGAAATGGAGGGAGGTGACCCATGTAGGGAGAAGGATGGAGGGCAGGGCGTCTGTTAGCCTCTGGGGATGTCTATGGGCGTAGATAGTCATGAAAATGGCTCGTTTGCCTCCTTAAACTGTATTAAAAGAATGGGTCTAAAATTGTAATTAGAATTTTTCAACAACAACAAAAAATCTTTATGCCTGACCCCTAACGGGAATTTTTTAGTTGTTCGTAATCTCGGAGGTCACAAACAACTGAAAATGAAGCCGCCGACCCGTCTTAGTTATTCTCTACCGTGTAGGATTGCCGTCCTTTTGGAACAGAACAGAACCGATACGACCTAGGGATCTTCAAGAAAACAGCTTACTCTTTCCTCAAAGGTCGGTAACGCATCTGTTAGACCTCTGGTGTTACGGATGTCTGTGGGCGTTGGTGATCACTTTACATCAGGTGACCCGACTGCTCGTTTGCCTCCTATGCTATGAAAAAAAAAACAGGGAATGAGGCAATAGAGACAACAAATGTGTTTGCGCACACATTCCGTTGTTCTCCTACTACCCTAGAACCCTACCCATATATACCTACGACTGCTCGTTTGTCCCCTTATATTATAAAAAAAATATCCCAAGTATTAATAAAAAAAAATAATGTTCATTTTTTTTTAGATTTTGAGCAAAGTTGAGGGTATATTATCAAACGTTTACGTTCAAAATGTGTTTAGTCCTACTAATATTATAGACGCGAAAGTTGTAAGGTGGTGTAAATGTGTGGATGTTTGTTACTCTTTCACGTGAAAATGACCGATGATGATGATTTTTTCGGTATATTATAAACTAGCTGCTCCCCGCGGTTTCACCCGCATAAGTTTCGATCCAGTGGATATATTAAGGTAATATGTAGCCTATATGTTGACCCGACCTGTTATAGTACAGTCAATCT
Organism: Calycopis cecrops; assembly: GCA_001625245.1. Taxonomy (NCBI): domain Eukaryota; kingdom Metazoa; phylum Arthropoda; class Insecta; order Lepidoptera; family Lycaenidae; genus Calycopis; species Calycopis cecrops. Next base: position 43,601 of record LUGF01031104.1, read on the forward strand.
GTAATTAAATCAGGAACAAATTACACGAGCAACTTTGACTTGATATATCGTTAGAGGGGCATGTAAATAGCAGAATGGTAGATTGGTGAAGTCTCATCTGTTGCTGATTTTGAGAAAATCCAAAAAAAATTTTGAATTGCGTTTTTCTTCGAATCTATGGGTTTAAGGGAAAAGTTTATTTTAAAAAAAATTTTGAAGACATTGTGAACTACATTTTATGTCATTGAAGTGACTTCGTAAGACTTGAAATACAAAAAGTAGGTGGCGCTGATGCGTCTAAAAATTGGTTTTTCATCATTTTCGCTAAGAAAATGGTTTTTTATTTAAAAAATATAAATAAGAAAGTTGTTCCTCTTCAAATTTGCAACAACTTTTGTATAAAAAATAATTTTCTACAACTTACCGCGTTTAAGCTATAGCTTGCTGACATAGAAATGACAGCGTTGGATCAATACTGTGAATTAACTGTTTTAATATTGATGTTATTGTAACGAATAGTTGAATAATTTAATAAATAAATGAAAAAATTTTTACATTTTACAAAGTTAGAAGAATGTGAAATGTTCGTAAATAAATGGACCCCGCACGTTCTTTAGAAAAAATTTTTAGACGTATCAGCGTCACCTACTTTTTGTATTTCAAGTCTTACGAAGTCACTTCAATGACATAAAATGTAGTTCACAATGTCCTCTACGTTTTATTTCAAATAAAATTTTCCCTAAAACTCATAGATTCGAAGAAAAACGCAATTCAATTTTTTTTTTTGGATTTTCTCAAAACCAGCAATAGATGAGATTTCGCCAATCTCCCAATCTGCTATTTACATGCTCCTCTAACGATATATCAAGTCAAATTTGCTCGTGTAATTTGTTCCCCGTTTCATTTTTTTTATTACAGATTGACTGTACTAGTTAGTAATATTCAAGCAAAAATTGAACTAAATCCATGCAGTACTTTTTGAGTTTAGTCCGGACATACCTACAGACAAACAGATAAACAGAGGAACAGGCAAAAATTCTAAAAACTATATTTTTGGCCTTGATCAATTGTAGTTCACGCCCCAAGTAATCTTTTAAAAAAAAACAATGTACAGTTTTAACTTTTTAACCATATTATTATACATATATATGTGTGTATAGGTTTGCTGTCGATGTTTCGACCTAAAATACACCATTGTAGGATGAAAAACGGGTCGATAATGCGGATAACATTACACATTACCATGACAATTTCCTATGATGACAAGACTTCTGTCGAGTCAGCTAGTAACGGATAAAGTAAAAAATTAAATTGTACGTCAATGGTTATTTTTTCGTCGTTTGCCGTCACACCATTAGCACGTATCTGCGACGTTCACGCGCCAGTGCACGTGCGAGAATTTCATCATAATCGTCACAGCCCCAATGTCAAACTCCTAGGGCTGCCTAATGAATCAGTTTTGAAGTAAAATTACTTTACTTGACTTGGGGGTAAGCTGATGAGTGCAAGACGGGAGAGTTACGAAAAGTGTGATCGAGCGAAAGGAAGTTGAGAGGGAGATATAAATTAGTGAAAACAGAAAGAGAGAGAGTTATGTTTACTGTAGCAGCAAGAAAGAGCAGTGTGTACATTTTCTTTCTCTCCTCTTTTAGCTTGTTATGTTACGAGTGTGTAGTTTTACTTCAGTCGTGTGGTGGTACACACAGTTTTTGTGGTATAAGGGGGCAAATGAGCGAAGCCATTTCCGTGACGCCCATAGACATCCGCATAGAGATCATACAGATGCGTTCCCCTCCTTCTTCTTCCCACCCATTCAAATCCCAGATCGGACCCAAAAGTGTTAATGGCATTTTTCAATGTTCAAGGCAGGTCCAAAGCCCACATACGTCCACAACAACAGAGTCTAACAGATGAATTTAGGAAGAGGTAGTGCCATGCTGCATAGGAGGACATGGCATTACATTCACCTATGCAACTGAATTGACGACCGGACCTCTCGCTCACTTGACACCGGCGTAAAGTGACAGCGTCGCTGTCGCGTTTCGTGCGGTTTGTGAGTAGCCGGTGGCCCATTGGGGGATGATAGGAGGAGAACGCATCTGCGTAACAATCATGCGAATGTCCATGGACGTCGGTTGTCATCAAAAGGCTCCGATTTCTCGTTTGCCCCCTTATGCTATTAAAAAAAAAAGATGCGTTGGCTACGTTTGAAAGGAAAATACTCTTTTCTTATAGATACCTACGTCGTACCGGTCCGAAATACCGAGAGACGCACGAGGATGGCGAGGATTTACTTCATATAAAGGTGGTGTGGGAAGAATTTGCACTTAAAGTGCACAGTACACCTTGAAATTACGTACCTGAAACAAAGACAGATATAAATGTTAGTAAAGATAAAAAAGGCGTAAGACAGACCAACTCTCTGGTTATTACAAAAAACTTAAACAATCCTTATAGCAGAATTTCGGCTACAGCGGCCGTATCCTTACGCCCTTATTAATAAACACAGATTAACGAAGTACTAAACTAGTAATAAACTGACATCTGTCACGTTCCATCTACATATTAATACGTGAAGCAAAAACTTAAGGAACATTTTTATCGACATGGCGAGGACGGAGGAGTATGAAATTTGGCACACTTACCTACCCCCTTATTAATAAACACAGAATAAATTTATTCAAGCATTAACCTAGTAGTAAACTGAGATCTGTCAAATGCCTTTTTATATGTTTTTTAATATGGAACTTGACAGATGTCAGTTTATTACTAGATCAATACTAGAATAAAGTTATTCTATGTTTATTATTAAGGGGGTTATAGTTTACGTATAAGAGAAGTGCAGAACGCTAATATTTTTGAATAATGTTTATAAAGTACTTTAATGCATTTGACACATTGATATATAAGATACACGTTATTATTGATGAAGTTTCTATACGTCTTTTGCAAGTGTTGAAAATTCTACATAAATTGTATACCTTAGTTACAATATCATATGACATTTAGTTTTATATTACAAAACAGTTTCACTTAGATCGAATATCGATCTTCGCGTATGATGCTCACAAATTCATCTTACCCCCCTACCCCCCTATTAATAAACATAGATTAACTTTACTCAAAGTATAAAACAAGAATCTGTCAAATTCCTTTTTAATGAACTATGAAATTTGGCAGATAATAGTTTAATACTTGGAGTAAAGTCATTATGTTTATTAATAAGGGTAGGTACTAATGGATGACATAGAATTTAAGGATCCTTTTTTTTTGGTGACGCAGGGGAATGCCTTTACGCACGTTAACCAGGAACCTGGGTGGCTCCCAGGTACAGTCACGGTCTCGACAACTGGGTTGCCCCTACCGACTAAACCCCTGCCCCTTTGGTGCCTTTAGCCGCTATAATTGGAGGGCCCCGGATCTAAAAGCAACAGGGCGCCTCCAGCGACAGGAAAATTTAAGGATCCTAAGCTATTCGCTCCAATTTTGCACACGTGAGTAGCAACCTCTGGGGATATCCGAAGGGGTCTCTTTTATAGTATAAGGGGTCAAACGAGCAGTCGGGGAAATTTTCATGACTACCGACGCCCATAGACATCCGCATAGAGATTATACTAGTACGTTGCCCTTCCTCCTCCTCCTTCTAAGGGCCACTACTAAAACCGCACGGTTTGGTCTAAGCGAGAGGTACATCCCCGGTCGTGCCGGTTCTCCTACATGCAAGCACGGCGTGGCACTACCTCTTACCAAAATCGTTTTATCGATTTGCAACCCTATATAATGCCTTTATGACCGACAAAATGTGTACCCTAACCGAACCATGTTAAATCAAAATACAAATTGATTAAAATTATCAGTTCTGACCAGTGGCAGAGGTCAAGGTCAGGGGTCAGCGACTTGTAATCATTTATTTATCTATATTGTACAATTGTTGTCAAGTCATATTTTTTTATATTGGCAGAATTGCTAAAATAACACGTGCCATGACAGCACACACGCGACTTTTAGACGCGCCGGCCGGCGACTTTGCGACTTGCAGGATTTAGCGACTCTCTGCGACCGGTCGCAGGATTTAGCGACTCTCTACGACCGGTCGCAGTAATCGTGCGTGTGTATCGCGATCTCGCGACTGCATTTAGACGTTAATTGACATACATTAGCGACTAAGTCGCCGCGTCTGGCGTGTTGAAGTGTGCGCTCCCCGCGTCTAGTCGCTGCATTCAGCATCTTAAAAGCGTCTTACAGCGCGTTCACGACCACAGCGGTGCGAATTGCGGCGCGGTGAGCGGATCGTCTGTCTCTCTTTCACTCGATACTCGACGCGCGAGTGAGAGAGAGACAGACGATCCGCTCACCACGCCGCAATTCGCACCGCTGTGGTCGTGAACGCGCTGTAAGTGGCCGTCCATACTGAATGCGCGGCGGCGGACGCGTTGACAGAATGACGCGCGACTCAGCCCGCGTCATTATGTCAAGCCAACGGAAGTTGTGTCAATGAAAAGGAATCTTAACTCAAGTGATGTACAGATCTCTAGATAGATTAACGTCTAAACGCTGGTTAGCTCGCGTCTCACTGTGNNNNGCACGTCCGCCGCCGCGCCTTCAGTAGGGACGACCACTAAGTCGCCGGTCGCAGCGACTAATATTCCAGTGTGTGATGTCGCCCTTACTCGCGACTCACGGCACAGAATTAAAAGACGGAGTCGCGGCTTTGAATGCCACCCAACCTAAGTACCTACATATTACCTACTTGACGACCAGGCTGGCGCAGTGGTACAGGGTTCGGATAAGCGGAGCATATTGCGCCAGGGGTCGCGGATTCGAATGCCGCCTTGGTCATGGATGTTTATATTTGTATTACATGTATTTCTATAATAAAAATCTTAAATATATAAAATTTCTTAAATTTATAAAACATATGAAACATATTCCGTTGTCTAGTACCCGTAGCACAAGTCCTTACGGTACTTAGCACGGGGCTAGGCTAACGTGGTGTGTAAAGTCCACAGATATTTATATTTATTTACTTTTCGATTAAAGTAAAACAGACATAGGTACCTACTTACAAGGTTTGGGTACCTACACAAAAAGGCAAATGCGTCAGAGGACGACCTCAAACAAGCTCCGAGCGGTTACTAGAGGCTGTGGGGTCCTACACAGCGCTGATAGAGAGCATGCGGCCACGATCACCAGCATTGAGGGACCGACAAGGGAGATACAAACACTCCTAAAATAAGTAGCAATAATAGCTAGTCTTAGAACCCGGGAAAAATTCTGAGAATTAACGGATTTTATCCCGGCTTAATTATTATCTTACAGTAATTACTTTCAGAAGCTTTAAAGTAACCACGTCACGGGTGGACCAGTGCAATACTGAAACGTCGGGCTTGATAAATAATTAAATAAAGCGCGATAAAATCCGTTAAAGTAGCTTTATTGTAAAACTAGCTTCCGCCCGCGGCTTCGCCCGCGTGGATTTCGGACTTCAAAAATGATTCAAAATTTTAACTTATTATGTTATTCTGATATGAAAGCTAATGTAAAGTTTCATGAAAATCCGTCCAGTAGTTTCGGAGATTAGCCCGAACAAACGGACAAACAGACAAACAAAAAAAATAAAAATCATAGAAGTGTTCTGTTATTTTAAAATCGCCCCCAATTAGTTTTTCGTAAATATATTCAATGTACAGACACAAAAATTTTACTGTTTTATTATATGTATAGATTGTAATACATGTTTTTATGACGATAATATTCTTATCGACATATCACTCTTGTCATGTTCAATCTAAAGTGTATACTTGTAATATTATATAAATAACTTGTAGGCGTTTCTCCGTTGTAGCCGAATACAGGCTGGCTGGATGTAGTTCCGCTCACATAATTAGGTATACCTACTAGAGAGCCCAAGATCGATATTTGATCTAAGTGAAACTTTTGTGTGATTAAAAAGTAAATATCGTATGACATGCTTTTCTCCGCGGCTGCGCTTGCGTTGCGGCCGTTTAATAAATATCAATGAACAATATATTCAAATAGAACTACAATAGAATTCTAATATCTGTTCCAATAATTTTTTAAACCTTCTAAAATATTTTGCTTTTAATAAAAAATATGCTGTCATTTCTAATACCTCTAGGAATATGTGTAAAAAGTTTAATGATGTACAAACAAATCCAAGGGAATCACATTTCATGCTTACGCATGAATGTACAGAATTATCAATTGTTTTCGCTATTTGCAAAACGATAACCAAATTAAAATGGTGTCAATCATGTATGACAGTGAGCAAATTGTTACCATGGTTACAATTTGCAACATCAGTGAGCTAAATACGGCGAGATGATGATTATGTGTTCGTTGTAATTGCATTGTCATTGACATTGGGTGGACACTTTTGAAACTCACAGGGTGCATCTAACGATTTAAATCTGTGATTCAATATATTCTATCAACTAAATTACAAAATACACCTGGTTAAATTATACATCTGGTTCCTTTTAATTGTAGAAGGTAATTTATTCCATAATGACAATATGTGCCAACATGTGCGAAGTACGCTTGTAAATCCCTCGGGCGCTGCAAAAAAAAAGTGCTCAAATAACCTGAAGCGACACAATACGTGAACGTATTTTCAATATTCATACACATTTACACGTATGCAACAACAACGAAATATTGGCACAGTTGCGATGTATTCGTTGGAAATTGTACTCGTTCTGTTACAAAGCTTATAGCAGTTATGTTTGTTCATTTGTTACGCTTTACGCAAAAACTGCTAAAATAAATTTCATGAAATTTGGCACACGCTTGGAGATTAACTTGAATTAACACATAGGATAGTTTTATCCCGAAATAATGTTCCTATGGGATGCCATGGGATGATTTTCTATTTTCCAGGGGATCGAAATTTACGCGGGTGAAACCTCGGGGCGCAGCTTGTATCGTTATAAGTCATGAGTATTACATTTACTGTTTTTGTTGGTTATTATTTCAACTTTCAAGTTTGTTTCGTGTTTGCGGTGACTTCACAGAGTCAACACTCGATACTCCAACTAATAGGTTCCGAGACGAGTGCCTTCACGTCACCACGTGTATACCCATCTCTATCTACCCATCTATCTATCTCTATATTTATACATATACTAGCTGCGGCCCGCGGTACCTATCACTCGCGTAAATTGCGATCCCGTGGACAATCATCCCATGGCCATCCTATAGGAATATTTTTTCGGGATAAAAACTATCCTATGTGTTAATCCAAGTTACCCTCTATGTGTGTGCTAAATGTCATGAAACGGTATAGCAGTTTTTGCGTGAAGGAGTACCAAACAAACATACAAACTTTCGCATTTATAATATTAATAAGATAGGATTAAAATCGTAAGAAAGTCAAAACTGTACATTGAATATTTTTTTAATTGATACTTGGGGCGTGATCTACAATCGATATCGAGGCCAAAAATATAGTTTTTAATATTTTTGTCAGTTTGTCAGTCTGTAGGTATTATATCAAATTTTGCATGATCGGGTCAACATTTAAGCTACATAATATCTCGATAATTCCACGGGGTTCCAAACTTATACGAGAGAAACCGCGGGGCGCAGCTAGTATTATATAAAATTCTCGTGTCACAATGTTAGTTACCATACTCCTCCGAAACGGCTGGACCGATTCTCGTGTAACTTTGTGAGCATATCGTGCAGGTCTGAGGATCAGCCAACATGTATTTTTATATCAATATTTCCACAGGATCGAAACTTACGCGGGTAAATGTGTTCGGGAATTCACAACTTCCTTCCTCTTGTTTATTTTGTGAGTCGTCGCGGAATGTCTACAATCTTTTTTTGTTTGTCTTTTATCTATATCACGTAGGATTAAGATAGGGGAATAGATAAATGTCCTACGCTCTGTAGTTCGTGAAACTTGGGAATCGCGTACACTTCAACATTTTAATATTATAAACACCTGTATAATAAATCTATACATTACAGTATAATCCGTGTGTCTGTACATCGAATATATTTAAGAAAAACTTATTGGGGGCGATGTTATAGTCTTCTTATTTATGGGTATATCGATAGTCGCAATACACATAATATACAATCGATATATGCCTAGCGAGCGGCATCACTACTCCTAGGTTTTATACGTAAATATATATCCCTACTTCAACAAAATGGTAGCTCCATTTTGTTGAATTAGGGATATATATTTACGTATGAAACCTAGGCTGCTTAGGTTTCAAATAAAAATTACTGTACAAAAGACCATTCATTAAGAAACGTTATGATGAAACAGATAAGATAAGACCAATGCGGGAGAATGTACTAAAAACAAATAATTTTAACCTATTTATATTACCTAATATATTTTGAATTATTTTAGATTTAGGCATGATGTATTTTTTATGGTATGCCCACCGGCAAACGAGCAGTCGGAGCCATTATCACAACCACCGCCGCCCACAGACATCCGCATAGAGGCTATACCACGCTGCCCTCATTCCTCCTCCCACCTCCACACACCATACAAGCCTGATTTATAGAATTATTTATGGAACAGAAAAATAAATCCGCCAGCCGCAATCTAATATACAACCGCATTCATTAATAATCACACAAAAACCACAATCAACATGAGTTTTATTTTAAGTCACATTTCACAAGTACAAAGGTCTGATTGTCATCACACCGAGTCACGTAAAACGGCGATTAACAACTCGTAAGTGTATTTGTGATTTTATTGCGTGTGCGTGGGCTTGTAGGGGCTGTGAGTTATTAGCTTTGCTGGCTAACTAATGCGTATAAATTCCGCTGGAGGCGCTGGTGTAGCGTGAGGATTTTTTATGGTATACGGGGTAAACAAGCAGGCGGAGTCATTTTCATGACTACCGATACCCTTTGACATCCGCATAGGAGCTATACAGATGCGCTGCCCTAATTTTTCATCCCTCCTCCATGGGCTGGACACTTACACACCGCACGAAACGCGTCAGCACAGCTGTCACTTTACGCCGGTCTTGTGTATGTGAGAGGTACCTCCCCAGTTGTGCCAAGTCGGCTGCTGCAAGCATACAGTGTACCCTTACAACCAATTCCGCTAGAGGCGCTGGTGTAGCGAGAGGTCTTTAAATGTCAAATGTCATACATTGTAAGATTTTTTTAATTGAATACAGTAATTAAATCGTTATTAACTTACAATATCACAGAGGTAGGTACTTTTTTATAAGGAGGCATGCGAGCGGGGCCATTCTTGACTACCCTTACAAATAGGTATACATCTGCATAGGGGGGATTTTACTGATACGTTGTCCTCCTTTCCCTCTATATAGGCTGCTTGTCCGTGGCCTAGTTTGAATAGTAGCCAGGTATGTAATACGCAAAAGCAACCACATATAAAATTAAAGTTATTAAAGTACTACGTATTTTTTAGCATGACAATTGTTTTTCACACACACACATCTTTCACACACTCACACACCTTTCACATACGCACACAATAATCGTTTATTAGAAAACAAGACGCTCATAAATTACCATAAGAGTACGTACTTTGAATATGAATACATTATCCTAGATCAAGAGACAGTGACTACCGGGCTTTGCTCATTTGAAAAACTTGAACTAACATGACTTTGAAGTGCACAATATAAACGTTACGCGCGATTGCTCGACCGCTGTTGCACACAACATCACTCCCGATATTTTTTTCATATCGCACGCCTTGGATCATTTTTAAGGAGTCAAATACAGTCGCTTTAGGCATTGGTGAGTTTATGTTGCCCCATTGGATAGGAGAATATCTGAATAAAAAAAAATCTATGGGTCAGTAGTCAATTAAAGGCTCTAACTTCTACCTAATCATCCGGATCCAAAAAAAACAGGCCAAGTGCGAGTCGAATTCGCACACCGAGGGTTCCGTAGGAACGGGAGGTATGAGGAAAAGTAATAAACGTTGAGAAAATTACACTTCCCTGCGACAATTTGACTAACTTAAATATGCGGGTGCTTGCATACATTTAGTATGCAGCGAACTACATGTATAAGTTGGTAATGATTTTTCCAGTGATTATAAATTTTATTTACGAATTTTTAGATTTATTCCTATATGTATTCTGTAAGGTCTTACTTCTTGCCAAATTTCAGAATTCTAGCTCAACGGGAAGTACCCTATAAATTTTCGAAAAAGTGCGTTTTCATACAAAATTTGTGCATAAATGGTTATAACTTTTTATTGCGTTAACTTAGAAGTGTGATTTTTTCAAGGCCTCAAGACGTAACTGACCTCCGTATTTGACAAAAATTTCAGCTTAATCTCTTCACGCGTTTTAGAGAAAAAGGTCTTGACAGACGTACAGACAGACGGACAACAAAGCGATCCTATAAGGGTTCCGTTTTCTCTCTTTGAGATACGGAACCCTAAAAAGATAGACTTAATTATTTTATTAATAGGATAATGTTTATAAAAAAATGTCAATAGGTAAAAATCCTAAATATACCTATAATATTTCTTAAATTTAGGAATAATATTAAATATAGTACTACGTAGGACCTATAGGACAAGCCCTTACGGTACTTACGACAGGCCTTGGCCAACGTGTGATCAATCCACAGATTATTTAATAATATTGAAAGCGTGCGGCGCAACTTTCAGCTCTGTTTAAAATGAGTAAAGTTTTCCGTCGCCGAGCTCCTGGCCCATAAGACATCCATCAACGTAGACATGATCACCCATCAATATGTTTACTTAAAACAATGTTATGACAGGCGACGGAACTTCAAGGTAATATTCTAACAAGTCGCCGCACACGGCTTGGCCTGTTATTAGGATTCCGTAGCCAAATGGCAAAAAAACGGAACCCTTATAGATTCGTCATGTCTGTCTGTCCGTCTGTATGTTACAGCCATTTTTTTTATTGGACCTATGTAATTGAAAATTTGTAGGTTCTTGTATCCTGTGAACCGCTATTCGAATTTTGAACAAAAACAAATAAATTCAAAAAATAAAGAGGCTTCATACGTTGAATTTAATCTTAATATTTTTTTTTCATCCAACCTAACATAACCTATGTGAGGGTTGTCTATGAATAGGTCTCTAAAAATGACAATAATGTTACTAAAACATATACGTCGAAATAAATTGTTTGAAAGATAGACGATTCCAAAGTGGAAAAATGAGTCCCCCCCCTCTCATTCTTAAATTAAGAGAGTGAGAAATATAAAAAAATATAATAATATATATGCTATGGATCTGAATAGAAACTATCAACGAAAATTGTTTTGAGCGAGATACCATTATTAGTTTTTGAGAAATAATACATTTTCATAAAACGCAAATACAACTTCCTACAAACTCTATGAAAAACCTAGTTATTTTATTTTCTGATGTCGCAGACACCTGTACCTTTTGTTGGTATGTATCTCACGTTGGTACGGATCCCTCGGTGTGCGAGTCCGACTCGCACCTGGCCAGTTATGTATATGGGGCGTACGAAGTGCGGTATATAGTATATGACGCGTACGAAATATGGTTTATGAGTTTTAGGTGGCCCTTCTAAGGGCAAGCGTAAACTCTGTGTGGATGGTTATTGGTGTCGGCAGTCATCATAAGCTCTGAATGCTTGTTTGCTATAAAAACACATTTACATTTGTAAGAGGTAGTGCCACACTGCATGCTTACATGCAGCCGAATTGGGCCGGCACGACCGGGGAGGTACCTCTCGCTTACACGAGACCGGCGTGAAGTGACAGCTGTGCTGTCGCGATTCGTGCGGTGTGTAAGTAGCCGGTGGCCCATGGAGGTGGAAGGAGAAAGGGGGGCAGCGCATCTGTATAGTTTGTATGCAGATGTCTATGGGCGGAGGTACTCATGAAAATGGCTACAACTGCTCGTTTGCCCCCCTATACCATAAAAAAAAAAAAAAAAGAAATAACGTGTTCTCGTAATATGACGACTCCACGTCGACTCAACCCGACGTATGGCATTCAAATGTAAGCTTTATGTTGTGTCTCTTAAGAGTGAGTTTGTCAATTTTTTAAAGTGTACGACGCAGGTACGATATTAATACGTCCACATATTATCCAATTACAAAGTTGACTGATTCGTTCTTAAAAGACGCAACGTATGGTCATACGTCGAGTTGAGTTGTAGTCGAGTCGGCGTTGTAAATGCGAAATGCGGTTGGTATATTGTGAGTTTCCAGTGGCCCACCGAGGGGGAAAGAGAAAGGGGGCATATTATCTGCTTAAACTCGGATACGGATGGTAGTCGAGTCGGCGTGGTAAATGCGCAAATGCGGTAGGTATATTGTTAGTTTCCAGTGGCCCACCGAGAGAGAAAGAGAAAGGGGGCATATAATCTGCTCTGCGGATGTTTATGGGCGTCATCAAAATCACCGACTGCTTGTTTGCTACTGTAAAAAAGGAAGATATGGGGTATTTTTTTAAATAAAAAGACGCATATAAAGATTCTCCATTCAGAAAAGCCGAAAGGGCCCAGATAATCCTCAGGTGACCCAGAAGGGGCTCAGTCAATATTTACGAGGCGAGATTAAAGTGTATCGCCAAATGGCCCGTCCACTAAGTGGTGTCTAAAGACGCGTTACTTAATGATAATGGACCCCTCAGAGGGGGCGCGTCACTGTGACGTCACGGCCCACCTCACCCCCTCCCTCACCCACCAGCGATAATGGACTCCTTAGAGAGGGCGCGTCATAGCCTCCTTGTGACGTCACGACCCCCTCCCCCCCGCCGACTGCCCGTGTAAACATCGCTAACGACGTTTTTATTCAACAATCACACACTCGCGCCATTTGCACGTAATCAAAAGAGCATTACGACTGGAGTCACGGAAGCGGACGCGACGGCCGCCTGGTAAGTAGTGATGAGACGGTGATTACGATCGCCGTGAAAAATCACTGTGATATTCATAAACAGCGATCGCTGTAGTGAACGCTCTTTGCGCAAACAGTGATTTCAATCACTACATGCTCACAGCGACCGGTCACGTAATACGCGTTCGCTGTGGTCGCTGGAAGCGATGCAGCGCGCTAAGGTAAAGAGTGATTTAAAGAGTGATTAAATCACTGCTACAATTCACGGCGATTTTTTACAACTGCTCAGGGCGATCGCTGCTACTCAAATATCACTCTTAGGCGCACTTCTACCGGTAAGTGCTGTTGCGGCATCGCAGCCGAGTCTGACCGGCGTGGATGGAGGGAGAAGGACAGGAAATAGGTGGCCCATGTAGGTGTGAGGAGGATGGAGGGCTAAGCAAATGTATAGCCTGCGAAACGAGCAATTGAAACCATTTTCATGACTGCCGACGCCCAAAGACATCCGGACAGATGCTATACAGATGCGCTGCCCTCCTTCTTCAATGGAGCCATAGGCTAACACACCGCACGAAACCCGACAGCACAGCTGTGGTGCAATGCATGCAATGCATGCAGCGTGGCACTACCTCTTACTGCATCGGATTAACATGCATGCTCGTCGGGTACAGATGGGAGAAATTCATCCTGATAGAAATCATAATGGCTAATTTAACTATTCCTACTATAATTGGTTGGAGTTCAATGATTCAGTAATGTATGAAAAATAATATGTTCTTTTGTATATTATTTGTCTATAATAAAAATGTGCAAATAAATTCATTCTTTCTTTCTTTCAGTTAATTCTATATTTGAATATGTTTTCATAAATTACCTATTTCCATAGCTGGAATGCGGCCAAAGGTAAGAAACATTTGTCCGTATATCCGTATATTACCTTAGAGATAGAACAGAGGTATAAATATATCTTTATATATTGATTCGTGCATTTGCTTTTGAAAATAAGAGAGAAAGTCCGAAGAATTTTCTTATTTATACTAAAATAATTATTACTTTCTTTCCTATTTTCTGGTATTTTTGATATTTCTGGTAACAAAGACGTCAAAATGTCACCAGAAACCTCGATTCGGATCGAACGAAACGCGGTTTGTGAACGGTACGTGTTCCGCCCGCGCCGCCGCGCCGGTCCGTTTCGGCTCCAATGCAGACAGAATTTCATTAACATTGGGTAGTTTTAAAATAGTCTGCATTGCATCCCAATATGGCGGGCACGATTGGGGCNNNCCTCACACTCAATACCGGCGTAAAGTGACAGCTGTGCTGTCGCGATTCGAGCGGTGTGTGTTTCCCATCTCCCATTGAAGGAGGCTAAGGAAAGCAACGCATAAAACCTCTATGCGCCTTTAGTCAGTAATGTTTTATAATTTTCTTATCAATCTTTTATCATTAATTTGAAATTTCTTTTACTACTTTTATAATCTCTTATTCTTTTATAATTTTTACAATTCCGCTATATTATGTTCTGATATCATCTCAGTGCACGTCACCATGGTTGCTGTAAGGGTCAACTCACATCAAAAGAGCAGCGAAGGGCAGCGAAGTGGAGCGCAGTTTGTGTCATATGTATTTCAACTTTATAATAATTACTATAATACTTATTATCGCATGAGAAACTCGAACGAGACGCGCGGATTCCCGCGACTGCTCGAGAAGTCGCTGGAATGCTCCTGAAGTTGCGAGAATTCGATAATAAGTATTACAGTAATGAAAATAAAGTTTAAATTCATATGACACTGAAAGTGCGCTCCGCTTTGCTGCCCTTCGCCGCTCTTTCGGTGTGAGTTGAGCCTAATGCATCTGAAACGTCGAGATTGATGACTTGAATAAACCGCGATAAAATCCATTAAAATACCTTTATTACGATGTGTAACAACGTAACATAAGATCTCTCGTATTCTCCACAACGAAACGAATAAGGAAGCGTGAGACAAAGACGTCTACCTGAATGAAGCGGCCATCTGTTTCAAATGCAGATGACGTCGTGCGGGGCATTAGAGAAATGGAAGGTTTAGCTGAACAATGAAACCGCTTTCATTGTAACGTCGTATTTATGCTTCCTTGACTGTTTATGGATGTGATTTAAAAACAGACGCAAGGAAATTATACACCTAGTCTAGTCATAAGTTCTGTTACAAAGAAGAAAATATAATTTTTCAATAGCAAATAACATTTTTAATTTTTTCAGTGTGTTAGTTTAATACTATACGAACTTGTTGGTGTCTTATTATATGAATTCAGTACTTATAAGTACCTAATACTTGGGTAATTGGTAGTACTGGTTAAAGAGTGGTTGCCGACTGAGGAATCATTGGACGATTCTCACGTCATAAGCCAAGCGTCCCTGACGCGGCATTTATTCACGTGTGTGTCCCGCCTATAATACACAAATATAAAACAATTAAAAAGTTAAAAGTTTATTTGAAGTGGTCTCCATTAGCTGCAATACAGTCCTTTAAACGTTGAGGCCAGTTATCAATACAAGTACGCACTCTTTTCATGTGGAAATTCTTCACTGCCAATCGTATGGATTGTTTTAGGGACTCCAAATTATTATGGGGTTTAGAGCAAGCTGTACTCACTAAAACTAAATATAAAACATAATTTAGCGGATTAATATCGGGACTAGACGACGGCCAGTCTTCAGCTCTGATGAAGTTTGAGTCGTTCGCTTCCAACCAAGACTGCGTGGAACGAGATTTACGACCCGGCGCCGAGTCTTGCTGGAAAGACTTGGTTATTGCACATGGTGTTATTAGGGGGTTTAACTACCTTCTCAAGAATGGTATCTTGATATACTTGTTCCGATGTTTTGATACCTTTTTCACAAGAATATGTCTCAGTCACTTCCTTCATAGCAACACAACAAAACCATCACGGAAATCGGATACTGCGCACGTTGCACTCTGTTGACTAATTAATTGGGAAGCTTCATTAGAGTTTTGAACATAAATACGGTCATTTTATTTGTTAAAATGTTGCTCAATTGTAAAAAAATTCTCATCCGTACACAAATTTTTTATGTAGCGGTACGCAAAAGGAGGTCCCCTTTGCGTACCGCTTCAGTAGTTGGTTCGATTTTACCACCCTATTCATCTTTAATTTATCAATTAATAAATTACCAGTACGTTTCTTACAGGCTGCAAGTCCTAAGTCATCTCTTAAAATACGCGACATGGTTCTAGGTGCTGTCCTTAATTCCCGTTATAAAATCTTATCGGATCTTTCGGAAAGGATTTCTTAGAATTTCTTCCCTTACTGCTTTGACCACTTGATTGGAATTGGGACCGACATGTACTTATTAATATATTTATTTAAACAACTGCGGTAAGTACTCATATTATTGTCATAAACAATGTGTACCAGACGTTAATACATTGACGGCCTCCAAGGAGTAGGTATAAGTTTGGCCTTTTCGCCGAGACCAGGCTATCATTGGAGGGATCCTGTTACCTGCAGATCCGGGATCCTCAAATTTTAACGGTAGGTACCACCTGCAGGGGTTAAGTCGGTATTGCACTAACCCCCTTATCAATAAACATAGAATAACTTCATCCAAGTAACAACCTAGTAATAAATTGACATGTGTCAAATTCCGTATTTTTTGTGTTAAAAAATATGGAGTTTGACAGACGTCAGTTTATTACTAGGTTATTACTTGAATAAAGTTATTCTATGTTGTATGGGGTAAGTGTCGTGTTCGACGTAGGTCTAGGGGCAACGCGGGCTCTTAGGTATCATACATAAATGTATTCCCTTGTTGTAACAACACTGGTCTAAGTTTCACTGCCACGGTCGCCCATGTACCTGACCCCATGATGATCATTGTGGTCATATCCGATTTGAATTTACTTGTTTTACAAAGCCATTAGATAGCTCAGCTGAACTCGGTTGGTTTTAAAATAATATTTTCGGTTCGAAAAATATATTCGACAAAAGAAAAAGAGATCCAATTATTTTCAAAGAATTAAGAATCACAAAAAGATCCGGTTTTTAAATAACAAGCCGAATAACATGGCCAGGGGAATAAAAAATGTTTAGATGAAAATAAAACGTTTGTGTAACTTTACTAAACAGAATAACGTTGAAGACAGGGGCGTAGCTACCGCCGTATCGATTACACGGGGCTCCCGCACCACGGGGGGCCCCCACGTAAGCGCAAATTAATCAAAACTCCCCCAAAGGGCCCCCAAACCAATTTTATACGGGGCCCCGCCAGAGCCCGCTACGTTACTGTCTGAAGAGTCAGAGGCGGGAAATTAAAGACGTTATCCAACATTTATCTGTGGCTCATTTTATTTCAAATTATAAAAAGACGCGGTTTTATTAGCGGTAAAGTTTATTGCCTTTATATATATACAAAAAATCTATCCCTTATTAATATTATAAACGTAAATGTAAATTTGTTTGTTACGCTTTCACGCCAAAACTATTCAACCGATCATCATAAAACTTTGTACCTACATGCCTATTCCTAGAGGTTCTAGAAATAACATACAAAATATTTTTTATTAAAAAAAAAATATTATTTTAGATGGATCAAAAAAGTATTGTGGCCGTGATTGGAATTCTATATCAGTCAGCCCGTGGAGGTGGGAGGAGAAAGGAGGGCGGCGCATCTGTATAGCCACTATGCGGATGTTTGTGGGCGTCGGTAGTCATGACAATGGCTCCGGCTGCTCGTTTGCCCTCCTATATCATAAAAAAAAGTTCCATTTGAATGTAATGTACATTGATATTTATTGAAGGGCTTCAATAAGAAAGAAGCCGCGGGGAAAGCTGATCTATCTTTACTAATATTAAAGGGGAAAGTTTTGTTTGTGTGTGTGTGTTTGTATGTAATAGGCTCCGAAAGTACTGGACCGATTTTAAAAAATTCTCACCATTTGAATGCTACATTATCACAGATATAAGTTATTTTTTACCGCGGGAAAATGCTTTACTGTTTTCATTTTAGTTGCTTCGTAGAAGCTGAATGCAGCTCCCACCGCACAATTCAAAACTCTAAACGCGGCGATTCAGTCGCAAACTGCATTAGTTACGTATCGAGCAGTCGCAAAATCGCGTGATTCTTATATCGCGACTGAACTCAGAGTCGCTAAGTCGTGATGCAGCATCGATGCAGTCGCTAAATCGCCGATCGCTGACGCTAAAAGTAGCGTGTGCTCTCGCCCTTAGGGTCAATTCACACCAAAAGCGCGGCGAAGCGCAGCGAAGCGGAGCGCACTTTCAGTGTCATATAAATTTAAACTTTATTTTCATTACTACATTAGTACTACAGTACTTATTACCGAATTCTCGCGACTTCCGCGCGGATTCCAGCGACTTCTCGCACAGTCGCGGGAATCCGCGCGTCTCGTTCGATTTTCTCATGCGATAATAAGTATTATAGTAATTGTTATAAAGTTGAAATTCATATGACACATAAACTGCGCTCCGCTTCGCTGCGCTTCGCCGCGCTTTTGGTATGAATTGACCCTTTAACTATGTGCAGCCAGACGCAGGCTGATAATGATGATACTGTTGTGGCTAATGTAATGAAATCTGCATTCCCTCGTTGTGGTATTAGCGCATAGTATTAGTATTTGAGTACTAGCTGCGCCCCGCGACTTCTAGTCTATACTAATATTATAAAGAGGAAAGATTTGTTTGTGTGTGTGTGTGTGTGTTTGTATGTAACGAATAGGCTCCGAAAGTACTGGACGGATTTTAAAAATTCTTTCACCATTTGAATGCTATATTAACATTATTATTATTATTAATAATAATAATAATACTTTCCACGCCGATTTGTGCGATGGCGACCTTTTTTTTTCCACGACTCCTAGTTCAAGTAATATTATAATTACATTATTATTGCCACCATTTTAGATAATACTAGCTGCGCTCCGCTGTTTCACTCACATGAATTTCGATCAAATGGAAATATCGAGATGAAATGATGTTGGTTGATTCTCAGAATCGGTCTAGCCGTTTGGGAGGAGTGGGGTAACAAGCGTGGTGATTTGTGACACGGGAGGGGCAGCCGATGGTCCATGAAGGCGGGAGGAGGAAGGAGGGCAACGAATCTGTATGAACTCATACGGATATACGGATGTCTAGGAGCGTAGCCAGGAAAATGGTTCCAACTGCTCGTTCGCCCTTGCAATGCAAAAAAACCTACATAAAACATCATTAATCTCCAATAAACGTCATCTATTCTATTCTATTAGGGTTCCGTAGCCAAATGGCAAAATGGTAACCCTTATAGATTCGTCATGTCTGTCTGTCCGTCCGTCCGTCCGTATGTCATAGTATTTTTTTTTGTACACAACACAAGTCCACACTTTTGGGCCTTCGTAGTTTAAACTTTGTAGGTTGATGTATTCTGTGAACCGCTATTCGAATTTTGAATAAAAATAAATAAATTTAAAAATACCTATATATATTATTTCATCCAACCTGTATGTGAGGGGTGTCTATGAATAGGTCTTTAAAAATGACATTAAGGTTACTTAAACCATTTTTCGTCAAATTAATTGTTTAAAAAAATAAGTGCCCCCCCCCTCTAACTTTTAAAATTAGAGAGTGAGAAATCTCAAAACTATATATACTGTAGATCACAACGAAAACTATCACCGACAATTGGTTTGAACGAGATATCATTATTAGTTTTTGAGAAATAGCACATTCAAAAAACGCAAATACTACTTTGTCGTTCACACAGATGCTAAAAAAACCAAGTTATTTTATTTTCTGGTAAAACTTGTCGCCCTATACCTTACGTTCGTACGGAACCCTCGGTGTGCGAGTCCGACTCGCACACCGATTTTTATATTCTAAATTCGCGCTAACCTACCAAGACTGCGCCACAACATCACAAGAACTGGGACAAAGTATGTTGTAGATATAAAGTAAATAAAATAATATTGTTTGTTCCTCGCTCAATGTTTATACCGTTGTTATAAATAATATTTTCGGTAGACAAAGTTTATTAAGTTATTGTTCTCTAGTTTCATACTTCTAGCTTTTGTAATATAAATATATGGGTCTTATTTAAAACTCCGCGTATACATTGCTAAAAATATTACTTAGTGATAAACAAAAACAAAAAACAAAAGAAAGTTCGACAAAAGTACAAAAATAAATAGTCATTCCCATCGTTAGCAACCCAACCGCCGTGTTGTAATGCTGACTTTGCCAATCCACATTTGATACCTAATATTGCTGGCGTTTTGTGAGTATTCGGTGGCCCTTTGGAAGGAGGAAAGCAGGAGAATGAATATAGC
Source organism: Calycopis cecrops (assembly GCA_001625245.1). Taxonomy (NCBI): domain Eukaryota; kingdom Metazoa; phylum Arthropoda; class Insecta; order Lepidoptera; family Lycaenidae; genus Calycopis; species Calycopis cecrops. Next base: position 63,741 of record LUGF01031104.1, read on the forward strand.
AACAAATAGGCAACAGCTAATCCTTAGCCCCCTTCACTAATACATCTATACATATAATAAAACTGTAGAAGACGTCGATTCGTCTGTGTTATAAATAAAATCGCGGTTAAATGGTTTGCTGTGAAACAATCGAATCTTTATAAGGCTAGGCTCATAAAATATAAGCCAGATTCAAGATGATGATGATAAATTCAAATTCAAAGAAGCAAATAAATAACAACTGCGTAAGCTTCCAATTTGTATTTACAAAAAACAGAAAAGCTTTCCCCGTTCGCAAAAAAATATTTCGATTAAACTGAATAGGTTCAAGATTTGTAAGCACATCAATCTTAGCATATTCATAACCCGCAGCTTTGGGGGCTTTGGGAGCTTTCGCGAAATGTTCCGACTTAAAAGCTTTCCGAATGTGTTTGGGTTTTAATTCGGATGAGTCGGTTTCGGGTCTTTATATCGTTATATAATGACTAACGAGGTTTGGTTTTGAATAGAAAAGTAGCCAAGTGCGAGTCGGGATTGAAGGACTCGTTTTTCTTTATACATACGGGGGCAAACGAGCAGTCGAAGCCATTTTCATGACCGACGCACATAAATATCTGCATGTCCGCAGATGGGTTGATCTTCTTCCTCCTCCCCCATGGACTACCGGCTACTTACACTCCACTAAAAGCGACACAGCTGTCACTTCATGCCTGTATCGTGTAAGCGAGAGGTACCTTCCCGGTCGTGCCGAGCCAATTTACAGATGTTACTTTCTGATAAAGCTTTTTATTAGTGAAATGGTCAAAATGGGCTAGTTAGTATTAGAGCCCGTTCGACAAACAAAAAATCACGCAAATACACACCGCACGTAATCAGCAATGGGTCCAAATAACAACATAATATATTTTTGACACTTACCTGAAACAAAGACAAATGTAAACTTTAGTGAAGATTATTGATTTTGATTTTAATTAAAAAAGATGTTGGTCAACTCTCTGGTACTTAGAAACTAGGTATGCCCTGCCTATTTTCATGTACGACCTTCAAAGCAGAATTTCGAATACAGTCGCCATATTAATGTCACCTATAATATATAACGGTGTTGCAAGCGTCCATAGGCTACGGTAGCCACGTACCATCAGGTGGACCGTATGATTTTTTTGCCACCATCGTGATATAAAAAAAAAATCTCCCATCCCTATTAACACGCGCCATCTTCGAGGACATAATATAGTGCACAAGTGCGCAGACAGCCGCGCACTCTCTATTCCCTCATTCTCATATTCCAATGGGACGGCAATCCGACACGGCCGGAGAGGAGACATGGCGGCCATGACCTGCTCAGATGGCTCGTCTATATTGACCGCCGCTGTAGCCAAAATTCGGCTAAGACGATATTATATGCCCGTCTTTGAGTAAAGATTAAATCCTTGCAACTGATCTTCAGTTAAAATGCTTACCATTACACCACAAGTCATATATTGATATCGGCCTGAAGTGGTTGTGTTTGATTACAAGTCTCAGTAGCTTATCAGTTATCAGGTACATACAATTTGACACGAGATATCGGCGTCTTATCAGTAGGAACATAGAAATTCAGTTGATATCTTTCATTGATAATACAATAATGATATTGAAAAACAATACGCATAAAATTTATTGACAGTATAAATTTACTTTGTAGTAAGGTAGTTTGTAGATTTTTTTATAGTATAAGGGGGCAAACGAGCAGTCTGAGCCATTTCCATGACTATCGACGCCAGTAAATACACAAGGTACCTCCTCGGTGGGCTGCAATGCAGCGCAACACTACGTCATAGTAAGACTCCACTGATTTGGATGATTTTTTTTGTATGACTTTATATTCGTCCACTTCAAAGTTTGACAATCTCAAGATACGCAATGGCTTCCTTATTTAGGGTTATAAAATCAATTTCAGAAGGCACTGATAGGTATACATAGATTACAACGTGGAATAACATAATATTCCTTATTTACCACTTTTTTCCTTAGGATAGCCTTTTTTATGGGAGGTATAGGGATAGCAAACGAGTATTTGGAGTCATTTTCATGACCACCCATGCTCATAGACATATCCATAGAAGCTACACAGACGCGCTGCCCTCCGTTCTCGTCCCACCTCCATGGACCACCGGCTACTTAAGCACCACACGAAACGCGATAGCACAGCCGTCAATTTACGCCGGTCTCGTGTAAGCGAGAGGTCCCTCCCCGGTCGTGGCGGCCCAATTCGACTGCATGCAAGCATGGCAGTACCTTACTAAAAAGATTTGGACTTTAAGTGGATAAAACCAGAGAGCGCAACTAGTCTCGAACCTTCCCACAAGTTTCTACAGTGGTCTTCTTGAAACTTTTCCACTTAAACTGCCGGTGGAAGTGAAATAGAAAATAAAGTTTCCAAGTTCTAATGCAGCCAATGTGAGGCCACTATCTCTTCTTAATGTCTGCAAGTTTGTTTGTTTGTTTGTTTGTTTGTTTGTTTGGTATTCTTTTGTAAGACGTATTAGAATTGGTCCCTTAGGGTCAATTCACACCAAAAGCGCGGCGAAGCATATGAATTTCAACTTTATAATAATTACTACTTATAATACCTATCATCGCACGAGAAACTCGAACGAGACGCGCGGATTCCCGCGACTGCGCAATAAGTCGCTGGAATGCGCGCGAAAGTCGCGAGAATTCGATAATAAGTACTACAGTAATAAAAATAAAGTTTAAATTTATGACACTGAAAGTGCGCTCCGCTTCGCTGCGCTTCGCCGCGCTTTTGGTGTGAATTGACCCTTAAGGAACGGAACGTAGTGAGTGAGACTCACTACTCTCATACAGTCTTCTACACTGGTGGCTGGGTTTCCGGTGCCATATTCGAGAAGCCACGTCTGAATAACAGTTATAGTAATAAGTAGTGTCATGATGAACAGCAGATTGTGCTGGCCAGGCCGGGGAGGTACCTCTCGCTTTCACGAAACCGGCGTAAAGTGACAGCTGTGCTGTCGCGTTTCATGCGGTGTGTAGCCGGTTACCCAAAGTGGGAGGAGTCGGAAAGAAGGCAGGCCCATATGCGGATTGACTATGGGGGTCGTTGCTCGTTTGCCTCCTTATGCTGTAACTAGCAGTGCACCGCGGTTTCGCCAACTATTAATTTCCAGAAAATCCATATAAGCTTCAACACCCTATTTCACCTCTTTGGTGGTTGAATTTCTAAAAATGCTGTTCTTGGCGGATGCCTACGTCATAATATTTAATTGCATGCGAAATTTCAAGTCCAGTGGTTTGGGCTGTGCGTAGATAGATCACTACGTCACCTTTGCGTTTTATATATGTACTAGCTGCGCCCCGTGGTATTATCCGCGTAAATTTCGATCCCGTGGAAAATAGAAAATCATCCCCTGGCATCCCATAGGAACATTTTTTTGGGATAAAAACTATCCTATGTGTTAATCCAAGTTTTTTTTTTTTTATGGTATAGGAGGGCATACGAGCAGTCGGAGCCATTTTCATGATTACCTACGCCCACAAACATCCGCATAGAGGCTATACGGATGCGCTGCCTTCCTTTCTCCTCCCACCTCCATGGGCCACCGGCTACTTACACACCGCACGAAACGCGACAGCACAGCTGTCACTTTACGCCGGTCTCGTGTAAGCGAGAGGTACCTCCCCGGTCGTGCCGGCCCAATTCGACTGCATGCAAGCATGCAGTGTGGCACTACCTCTTACTAAAAAGTTACCCTCTATGTGTGTCCCAATTTTCATAAAAATCAGCAGTTTTTACGTGCAGAAGTAACAAACAAACATACAAACTTTCGCATTTATAATATTAATAGGATAGGATAAAGACATATTATATAGACAGATAATGTCATAGGAAATAACTTCCTCAGTAAATGTAATCCTACCGACACACTGATGAGGCCCATTCAAGCGAAGCTTACCATGTAATCATGGCATACGTGATGTATTTACTGGCGTCGCCTGGAGGTTTCACTTTCCAATTCCACCCGCGTATATCTATCCCGCGGGAACCATACAATTTTTAGGGTTGAAAAGTATCTATTTTTAGAATAAGTATAATTACGTAGGTTATCCTATTTCCTATCCTAATCCTAATTAATATTGTAAATGCAAAAGTTTGTTTGTTTGTTTGTTACTCCTTCACGCAAAAACTGCTGAACCGATTTTCATGATATTAGGCACACACATAGAGAGTAACTTGGATTAACACATAGGATAGGTTTTATCCCGAAAAAATGTTTCTATGGGATGCCATGGGATGATTTTCTATTTTCCATGGGATCGAAATTTACGCGGGTGAAACCGCGGGGCGCAGCTAGTAATCTATAATATAAAAATTGGCACACTTGACACTAACCCCGTTATTATTAAACATAGAATAACTTTATTCTTAATGCTAGAATTAAAAAAACACAATATAAAAAGTATGGAATATCACAGATGTCAGTTTATTACTAGGTTAATGCTTGAACACCTAAACATATTCTATGTTTATTAATATGGGGGTGAAAGGTTAGGTGTAGAAGTGCAGCAATGCTAATACTTTTAAATAACATGCATCACATTTTATAATTTTAATTACATAAAACGTAACCCCCACTACTTCACGCACACACTGCTTCAATTAATTTAATTCACAAATTATACCGTAGTTACAATGACATTGGCTTGTTGACGTTCGAAAGGTAATTCCTGTACATTGAGTTATTATTACTACGTATATAACTCAATGTTCCTGTAATTCTATTTTGAATAAAAACTTTTTCATTTTCATTTTCACATAATATGTCAAATGATATTTAGTTTGTAATTATAAAAGTCACATAAAATCGGATTTGAATCTACGAGCGATAGTTTATATAATGTTCCAAATTACGTTAGGTCTTCTAACAAAAGTAAAGTACCTGACTGTCCCAATGATA
>LUGF01031104.1:79534-90121 GCA_001625245.1 Calycopis cecrops
TGGTTAGGAGTCCAGACAATAGGTTTCCTGGTGTATTCAGGCAGTACTCAAATTTACCAGCCAGTTTTAACAATGACTGGCAAAAGTCGGTCTTACTAAGGTTATTTAAATGCCATCTAAGGGTTCTACGGATAAAGTATATCAGGTCGGGATTCAGGACTACTAAAATGAAGATCGAGAGAGAAGAACACACACTAGTGCGAGTCCGACACAGACTTGACAGGTTCACTCTCTCAGGACTTACAAACGCCGAGAAGCCCAAATTTGCGGGCATATGCATGAGCTATATGTAAAAAAAAAATGAATGTTTGTCTGTTTGTCTTTTATAGAATAGTAAATTTTTCATTTGATTATGTAATAATGCAATCATGTGAAATGTTTTTTGAAACTCACGATGATTTCTGCGTTAGGATTTTAAACTTTCAACCCCTAATGGTATGAAATAGGGCGGTGGATTTTATTAATTATGTACGCGGGTCAAACCGCAAGGGCACAGCTAGTATTTAATATTATAAAGAGGAAAGATTTTTTTGTTGGTTCATATCGAAGAGGTTCTATAGCTACTGGACCGATTTTGACCATTCTTTTACTAACAGATATTTCCATTAACAGGAAGTAATAAAGGCTAATTTTTTGACGTCCGACGAAGTGGGCACGGCTAGGCTAGCCATTACATAGTACGAAACAAAATCTTTTTCCGATGTCTGTGTATCTGTATGCTTAGATCTTTAAAATTGGGCAACCGATTTTGATGGGGTTTTTTTAAAAAAGATAGACTGATTCAAGAGGAAGGCTTAAAATATAATAACACCCATTAAGTAGAGCGTGAAATGCAAGCGGGAAAAGCTGCGGACGGAAGCTAGTTTTATATAAAACTAAATAAAGTTATTTTATTTTAATAGTTTTTTTTTTGTAATGATGTCTTAAGCATACGCGAATATTACTCATTACAATAACACAGTTTTAACGGATCTTATCGCGGTTTATATTGTTTCTTTTTTTGTGTTATAATAATAGATTGCGAAGAATGTTTTCGTTATTACTCTGGTTCAAGGTCACTGAGATTTCTTTGTTTTCTTGACAAGATGGATGACAAAGTAAGTTGAGCCGCAAATCTCGAAAATGTTCTTAACACTTATTCATAGGGATCACTCGGAATAAGCTGAACTTCAGCATGAACCGGTTTTTTATATATTATTATTTTATGTAAAAGTTATCCTACTAATATTATAAATGCGAAAGTTTGTAAGGATCGACTTGTATATATAATGATCGACCAAAACGAGCATCCTTTTTGGTGACTTCCGACATACAGTAACAGCAACTCCACCGGCGGTTGCGGTGAATTGGACCGACCGATCTATTTTATTTTATATATAATCTAATACATAAAATTCTCGTGTCACAGTTTTCGTTGCCATACTCCTCCGAAACGGCTTGATCGATTCTCATGAAATTTTGTGAGCATATTGAGTAAGTCTGAAAATCGGCCAACATCTATTTTTCATCCCTATATTCCCACGAGATCGAAAGTTACGCGGGTGAAACCGCGGGGCGCAGCTAGTATATATATATATATATATATATGAGTCGTCTACGCGGGACTTAATATAGTGCACATTGCACAAGTGTGCGTCATTCAAGCGCATTCTCATATTCCGACGGGTCGGCAATCCGCCACGACCGTGAAAAAGGCGCAGGACCGAAGCGACGGCTTAACATAGGTACTCTCCGAGGCACGGGGTTGTACCACAGCCAACTTCCTGGCTCCGGACTGTTATTAGAAATTAAAAAATCTCAATAACATTTTTTTGGTCCGACCCGAGATTGAACCCGAGACCTCATATCTATGGTTAAACATGCTTACTAGACCACGAGACAGTCATACATCAATAGGGTGGTGATTAATAACTATCGTTACATGAACATATCTTGGGATATTTTTTTATGGTATAGGGGGCAAACGAGCAGTCGGAGCCATTTTCATGACTCATGATTTCATGACGCATAAAGGCAAAAAAGGCAAAAAAAAATAATACAGATGCGCTGCCCTCCTTTCTCCTTCCACCTCTATAATATGCCACCGGCTACTTACAAACCGCGCGAAACGCGACAGCACAGCTGTCACTTTACGCCGGTCTCGTGTAAGCGAGAGGTACTCGGTCCAATTTGGCTTCATGCAAGTATGCAGTGTGGCACTACCTCTTAATATATATTATATTAGCTTCACATATCTAACGAATAAATAAAGCCTTATTTTTCGGAGACATAACAGATCCCCAGGGACGCAATAACATCATAATTAATAATGCCTTGCCTGAAATAGGCTGAACAAAGATGCTATATGTGCTGGATACTTATTTGTAGACTAAGGGCCGATTTAACAGGTTCACATTAAAGTTACAATCAAGTACCGAATACCTACTAGACGGGAGAAAGGCAGAGAGAGAAAGAAAGGCATACATTTCGATCCCGTTGAAATATCGAGGTAAAAATTGGATCGTTTGCTTTCCCCCCAGCCATGATAGCTCATAGAGCTCTTCTAGCTCAAGACCCGTGTCGGCCACTTTTTAGCTGCCGCGCGTGAGCTGCTCCCCACCGTCAGAGGGGGGGAAAGGAGGACACCCGCTGTCCTCCTGGCCAAGATAATAATAGTATAACCTATTAATCGCAATATTCCGGTTTGCCTCCTCCCAGATTAGCTGGGAAAGAAGGGGGGGTCTGCAGCCCCATCGACCACAAATTACAGAGTCTCGAGCTACCTTAGGGCACTCGCCTCTCATACAGATGAAGCTGCACTGGGCCTTCAGTCTGCTAGCGTAGAATCTATCTAAAAAAAAAAAAGCGTTGGCTGATTGCCAGACCTGCCCAATAGACCCACAAAATTTCATTAGAATCGGTCCAGCCGTTTCGGAGGAGTATGGAAACTAACATTGTGTCATAAGAAGAGAATATACTTACAATTTATGCATAAAATGAAATTATGCTTACATTTTGAATGTAATAATAATATAAAACACCTCGAATAGACTTGATCGATTTTTATGAAATTTTCGGGATATGTCTGTAAGTGAGAATCAATCAAAATAATGAAAAGAAATATTTTGTTGTGACGTGTTCACAGAATCGAAATAAATGCCGTTAAAACCCGAGGGCTACAGCTAGTTCAAATATAATTTTACCAGGAAAAAGTAGGCTCGGAAGGAAGTCGGCTCGTGACCACAGCTCGTATAACCCGGCCGAAACGTCGAGCATAGGTACGTTTTCGCTAATATCATTAATAAATATTTTACAGAAAGAAAAAAAATGAAGTTTGTGTTGATCTTAACAGAATATTTGGCACCTGTGTAAGGTCAAATCTAAAACGAGTTTCTTAATAAATGCCAAATAATATAAATGCTAATGCCTTACGTTAACCAAATTCTGGTCTATATTCATAATTACCAGTCAAAGTGCTACGACGAATAAATGCATGAACTTGATTTTTCAACGAATATTGTTGCTAATAAATTAATCTTACAACTTGTTTGTTTTGTATTTGAAGAGGGCAAACGAGCAGTCGGAGCCAAAACATATTTACTTTTAGTAGTATATTATTGGTTGCTCCCCAATAGTGACGACTCGATTCGGCTGCAATGGAACAATAGCAATACTTCTGTTTTAGTACTAATTATTATTTGGTATTACGTAAGCTGCTAAAATATAAGTGCGAAGTGGAAATTGTTTTTAAATCTTTTTTAGGAATCAATGTCTATAGGTTACGTAAGAGGTAGTGCCACACTGGGTGCTTGCATGCTGCCCAATTGGGCCCGGCACGACCGAGGAGGTACCTTTCACTTACACGAGACCGGCGTAAAGTGACAGCTGTAGCGTTTCGTGAGGTATGTAAGTAGCCGGTGGCCCATGGAGGTGGGAGGAGAAAGGAGATCAGCGTATCCGTATAGCCTCTATGCGGATGTCTATGGGCGTCGGTAGTAATGAAAATGTCTTCGACTCTCGTTTCTCCCCTACACCATAACTGATAACTGAATGAATCTAAAGATTCTCTAATGTTTAATTTCTGTTATAAAATTCTCGTGTCACAATGCCAGTTATCATACTCCTCCGAAACGGCTTGACCGATACTCATAAAGTTTTGTGTGATTCTTTTTTTATTGTATAAGGGAGCAAACGAGCATTCGGAACCATTTTTATGACTACCGACGCCCATAGACATCCACATAGCCGCGCTGCCCTCCTTTCTCCTCCCACCTTCTCGGGCCACCGGCTACTTGCACAGAAACACGACAGCTCAGCTGTCAATTTACGCCGGTCTTTGGCGAGCGAGAGGTACCTCCCTGGTCATGCCGGCCCAATTTGGCTGCATGCTAGCATGCAGTGTGGCACTATCTCTTCCTAAAATGTCTTGTAGGTCCGAGAATCGGCCAACGTCTATTTGTCATCTCAATATTTCGGGATCTAAACTTGCGCGGGTGAAACCGCAGTGCGCAGCTAGTGGGATATAGAAATTGTGACTTTCCTTTACTTTGATAGTGTTGCTACAGGTTCTCAATCAAACTGGTACCATCGCGTGACAAACCAGTCGATATTTGAATGTAATGTTCGAAGGTCACAGACACGTTTTATATCTTATTGTCTACGGTCGTATCCGACCGCGAGCGGTATACGTGACTTATGTATATGTGATGTACTAATTTATTATGATCACCATCAGCGGTATGTTTCTGGTACATTTATTTCGCTCGTAGATCGAAATTCGATCCAAGTCAGGTTCTTAAAGTTTTTGCAGTCACGGACCCCTTTCCAGAATTTAAAAGCTCCGCAGACCCTGTCTAAGAATACTTGAGTAGTGTTGTATTAAAAGTCACTGTATGTACACAAATATATTAGGGTCAATTCACACCAAAAGCGCGGCGAAGCGCAGCGAAGCGGAGCGCAGTTTATGTGTCATATTAATTTCAACTTTACAATAATTGCTATAATACTTATTATCGCATGAGAAACTCGAACGAGACGCGCGGATTCCCGCGATTGCTCGAGCATTCACTGGAATCCGCGCGGAAGTCGCGAGACTTCAATGATAAGTACTACAATAATGAAAATAAAGTTTAAATTCATATGACACTGAAAGTGAGCTCCGCTTCGCTGCCCTTCGCCGCGCTTTTGGTGTGAATTGAGCTTTAAGGTTTAACTGAGCTACTGCGGACTGACACACAGCCCATGGGGTCTGTGGACCCCACTTTAAGACACCCTGATATAAGTGAAACCTTTTTGTAATTACACACTAAATATCACATGAATATTATGTCATTGTGATTTCTGACTACGGTAATAAATTTTTGTGTTAAATGAACAGCACACAATGCAGTGTGTGCTTGAAGTAAGTAAGTGTGGATTTCGTTTCTTTATATATAAAAATGGATGTTTGTTTGTATGTTCTTTATAGAATGGTAAACTATACATTAGATCATGTGACGATTTCTAGCAAAGTTGTTCTGCATGAGCACAGGAAGGTTTCTGGTACGACCAATTTTCGACAGATGGCGCCACGCGTAGCAACGCACGTAGGATAAAGCTAGTCCAATTGAAATAATAAATGTAATGCATATTATTTTAAAGTATTAGCAATCTGAACTTCTCACACATTTAAACGTCGAATGTTTTTGCTTTACGTTAGGTTATGTAACAAAGCTGCGCCCCGAGGTCTCACCCGCGTAAATTTCGATCACGTGGAAAATAGAAAACCATCCCATGGCATACCCAAGGACCATTTTTTTGGGATAAAAAAGTCCAAAAGTCTAAAAGTAATTCAAGCTACCCTCTATGTGTGTGCCAAATGTCATGAAAATTGTTTCAGCAGTTGTTATGTGAAGGAGTAACAAACAAACAAACATGCCATTGCCATGATACTATTGTATAGTGGCAGCTGTGACGTCTCGTTTTGTGTGGTATGTGAGTAGACGGTGGCCAAAGGAGAGGGCAAATGAGGGCAACGCATCTGGAGATATCTATGGCCTATCTATAAGTCTTGAAATTGGCTCCGACTTTTGTAGGTATAATAACAAAAATACTAAAACAAGGTTAAGTAGTGCTCGTAAAGCCAGCAATACTAAGTCGAAAAGCTAGCTAGCTTTTTATACAACCCATTCATACGTGAATACACGTTATATTTTTTAGTATTATTTTATACTCGAAATTGCGAAAATAAAATGAATATTCTTGCGGGCTAGATTACCCCATGATTAAAAATAAAAATAATATACGATGGATATCGTCGTTTCGAGTAATACTGAAGACTTTTAAGAAAAAGAATGAAGTAAGATAATGTACTTATATAAATGACTGAAGAGGCGGTATGATCTCATGATCCTAGCCTGTCCGTACGGACAAAACATAAAAAAAAAACTCGCGCAAACTTTTTTTTTGTATAATCCCTCCCCCCTCCTACTTTGTCCACTTAAAAAGACAAAACGGTTCAACTGTAAAAAGAAGTGGCGGTGGTCCTCATGATCTTAGCCTGTCTACACTAAAAATATTGAAATAATGATGTGTCTGGTTTAGACCACACGAATGAAGTAAAAATCATACACGAAATGTGCGCGCGCACTCCTACAGTAATACCTATTAGAAACGTAAGTCCCTTTTTCTTTCTTCACTTATTTGTATCTCCCTCTCAATTTTCGCTCGCCCGATCACACTTTTCGTTACAACCTCTTCACACATTCGTCAGCTTACTCTCCAAGTCAAGCGCGCGTAAATAAGTTTTACTTCAAAAACTCAAAATGGCGGATTAACTCTCTCTTTTTCTTTCTTCACTTATTTGTATCTCCCTCTCAATTTCCGCTCGCCCGATCACACTTTTCGTAACGAACTCTTCACACATTCGTCAGCTTATTCTCCAAGTCAAGCGCGCATAAAGAAGTTTTACTTCAAAAACTCAAAATGGCGGATTTACTATTTTAAATACGTTCTCTTAGGTGTCTGTGTTATTAATTCTCCTATCTTTCTTAAAGATAAGGTAATTAGTGATAAGCGCTAATCTTTAATTGCATTATCAATAACATGTGTTTATTTGAACAATAAGATTGTAGATTTTTGACATTTACATATCTTTTTATGATAAAATTGCGTGTTCATATTACAATTGTTCATGCATGAATCTCTGTCAAAGAGAAAATCACTTGAAATCCGTAACATTTTTTTTTTATATGAAATTGTAGTAACATTTTATTTTAAAGATGATACGTAAATATTGAATAAATTTAAATGACAATAAATTTTACATATGCCTAAATTTGAATAATTAAATATATCATTTAAATATGATATAACAACGTTGAATACATATAAATGGCAGTAAATTTTATTTAAAAAATAGTTGACCATTTGTCTTGTCGTCATTGGAAAATATGTTGTCATTGTAACGTGTAATGTTATGTGGCGGAATTGTCAATCCGTTATTTTGTCCTGCAATAGTGTACCTATTTCACGTCGAGATACCGACCGACGGCAGTATTATTTATGTAGATAAATTATAGCCACTATGTTACCGAGGACTGATGAACTTTTTTTGTTATATAAAGTTAATTGTTATATGAATTTTTTTTGTTATATAACAAAAAAAATTCATCAAATCCGTCAAGTACAAAAAGTACTTGACGGATTTGATGAATTTTTTTTGTGTAAAAGTGACACAAGACACAGACAGAATGACGTCTGCTACAGTTTTATTGTATGTATAGATTTTAAATATGCCAACAAACCGGTTTGAAGTTTGAACTAAATATATATGAAAATCATGTGATGCTTGATAAGATGGAACTACAGAAGGAATCATAGTCAATAATATAATCATGATAAGATGATGATTGTCCTACTACAAAATAATGAGTTTTTTCAATATTTGTATAGTAAAAACTAACTAAAATTAATTCACACAGACAATTAAGACCTAGTATTAATTTTTTATGATATACACGAGCAATCGGAACTATTTTCACGACTACCGACTACGCCCATAGAAATCCGCATAGAGGTTATACAGATGGCCCTCTTTTCCCATTTCCACGCCATGGACCGGCTACTTACACTGCACAAAACGCGACAGCACAGCTGACACTTTACACCGGTATCGTGTAGGTGTGAGGTACCTCTTGCCTGCCTCGGCTGCATGCGTGGCACTACCTATTACTAACTTACATTGAGCGAGAATGGTGACCAAGTTCTCGGAACATAGAATTCTCTAAATATAGGACATAATCTAGGTCAGCAGATCTCTAACAGCGTATCTACTAATACGTACACTATTTACTATGTAAAATGATTTAAATTCACAATGAAATCACATAATATATTGACAAATTATAGCCATTATGTTACCGAAGACTAATAACTATATAACAAAAAAAAGTTCAATCGAAATCCGTCCAGTAGGTTTTGCGTGAAAGCCGTACATGATACAGTCAAAATTACGTCTTCTACAGTTTTAATAGATGTATATATGGTCACTTTTTCTTTTATACATATATTTAATGGTACATAGAAATGAAATTTAAGGTCAGTCTTAAAAATAAGTGAAAAATATATCTACAAATTTGTTTTAAAATAAATATTTATACATACGTTTTATTAAAAATAAAACTCAGTAGTTTTTTTAATTGGTTTACCCACTCTGTACCTAACAGAGCAAACCGATTTAAATAAAAAAGCGGAATATTTTTGTATTTCAAGCACGCGGAAATTAAAAAATATGAAAGTATGTATTGTTCAAAAAGGCGGCTAGTATTTTTTGACTATAAAATACTAGCTGTACCCTGCGTGCGTTACTACGCGTGGCGCCATCTGTCGAAAATTGATCGTAACTACTTAGAAACCTTTGTGGACTCATGCACAACAACTTTGCTAAAGATCATCACGTGATTAAAAATATAGTTTACGATGCTATAAAGAACATACAGACAAACATTCATTTTTATACCTAAAGATATTTGTTTTATTAGTAGCCTTTATTTCCACAAAATTTTACATGACTACAATTTTGGAACTAACAACAATTAAAAAAGTCTCTTCCCTTCTTTTTTCACCTTTCAAATTATAATTATACCGTAAAACAATATTATCTATATTAAAATCTTATTAATATTATAAATGCGAAAGCTTGTATGTTTGTTTGTTTGTTACTCCTTCACGCAAAAACTGCTGAACCGATTTTCATGAAACACACACATAGAGGGTAACTTAGATTAACACATAGGATAGTTTTTATCCCGAAAAACGTTCCTATGGGATGCCGTGGGATGATTTTCCGCGATATCGAAATTTATGCGGATGAAACTGCGGGGCGCAGTAATAGTAAAAATATAAAAGCAATAAATTTTAAATAAATCTAATTTTTGTTTAGATTTATTGGGTACCGAAAAAAAGACATTTTCTTCTCACAATTTTTTTTCGTATGGACCTCTTACAGGCAGTAACAACTAAAAGCTACCATGGTCTGTTCGTCGGAGTACTGAAGACTATTTTGTCTTTGAGTTTAGAGAGAGTTAGTTGAGTTCTTAGTTTTTTCCCGCAGCTGGGAAGATATACAGCTTCTTCCAGCACAGCTTCTTACATTACTAAGCCTGGGCCAATTGATTGCTAGGACATTTTCAACCTACATTAGTTTTGTTTGTCTATCTTATCACTATTTCTCATGACGTGGGCGCTACGTATCCAGTTAAATATTTGCACACACAAACATGTTTACTCTATTTCAAGTTTGAGGACGATTTAGTTTGAAACTCTGTAACTACGAAACCTACTTTAGCTGTTTGTGGAAATACTCTTTGAACACGGTTCATTGACAGCATGACTTTGAATTTATCGCATAGGGGGCAAACGATCAGTTGGAGCCATTTTCATGACTACCGACCTACAGACATCCGCATAGAGGCTATACGGATGCGCTGCCCTCTCTACTCCCACCTTAATGGGCCGCCGGCTACTTGCACACCTCACAAACGGGACAGCACGGCTGTCACTTCACGCCGGTCTCGTGTAAGCGAGAGGTACCTGCCCGGTCGTGCCGGCCCAATTCGGCTACGTGTATGCCTGTAGCGTGTCACTACTTTTTACGAAATAAGCGGTTATGCTATTAAAAAAAGAAAAAGACTAGAACAACTCTATGTCAGGTACATCTCTAGATTAAATGCCACAATTTGAATAACGTATCATTTGTTCTCGGAAAAGTAAATTTACAAAACTTACTCTTTTCAAATAAATTAAAGAACATGATGTGAAAAACGTATCTCTAAATCTTAAAATAAATGGTGCATCTTTGAAATGGTTTCTTCATTATATTTGTGACACGTAATATTGTAGATTTAAGACCAATTTTTTATCGCAACTAAGCAGAATTTTTAATATTTATAAGTATATATACAGGGTTAAATGTAATTAACGCAAGACTTCTTGCAGGCAGCATGTCTACAGCAATACCAACAACATTTGTTCTACGACTTTTTACGAATCTAGATAAATAGTACAAAAAAATTAAAAACAAAAAATGTTTGCACTCTCTGTTATTTATTACTCTGTATCTTGTTAGAA
>LUGF01031104.1:111877-125802 GCA_001625245.1 Calycopis cecrops
TCCACTGCTTATATTCGTAATTTTATTTCGAAAATCAGTCTTTTCGAAAACATGAGTTCCAAATATACCTTTTTCTTCGTAAATAATAATAATTTTCAATTTATAAACTATACAGATCTAAAAAAATATTTGTGCTATGCTAAAACAAAGTTGATCTTTAATAGATTATTTCCATTTACGAGTAATTTGCCTTCAAAATACTCAATTTCGGCACTTTTTACCGATAGCCCTCTTAAGAACCTATACATATGAGGAGTTTTACTCGCAAGTTTTTTTATGGTATCAGGGTGCAAAAGACCAGTCGTAGCAATTTTCATGACTATCGACGCACATAGATGTTACACAGATGCGCTGCCCTCCTTTCTCCTCTCATCTCCACGGGCCACCGGCTACTTACACACCGCACGAAACGCAACAGCACAGCTCTCACTTCACGTCGGTCTCGTGTAGCTACAGGTACCTCCCCGGTCATGCCGGCCCAATTCGGCTGCATGCAAGTTGACTCTTGCACTGATACTAGAGCTACGTATGTCGTGTCCAGGTCCGTGTATAACTCGCGTGTAAAACGCGCGAGTCGGCGTGTCAAGGTACTCGGGCACCGTTGTTGCGTCCAGAAAGACGCGCGGGTCGACTCGCGCGTAAATCGCTTCATCTGGACCGGCGCTTAAAACCGCCGGACGCCACTGGGCACTGATTATGTTAATCACTAATTATGTGTTTGTACAATATTATTGTTGAGGAAAAATTTTAAATAGCAATTTACGTACCCATGTTCTTATTTCTTTGTACAAGTGGATGTGTTGGTATGATGTTTTTTGCTTACAAACGGATGGAATATTCAATGGTCGACCGGATGGAATATTCAATGGCGACCGAATTTATGTTTTTTTTTTATTTTTTTTTTATATTTACCAAGCAACAAAACGCCCACATTTTAAGTAATGACTTAAACTATGTTAGTAAATATAATAATATTGACGCGTACATTATTAATACTTGCCTGTTGCCACATGAATTTGATGTACCGACTTTTTTTTTATGTAATAAGGGGGCAAACGAGCAGTCGGAGCCATTTTCATGACTACCGACGTCCTTAAACATCTGCATAGATGTTAAACAGATGCGTAGCTGTCCTTCTCTCGCCATCCTCCATGGGCTACAGGCTACTTACACACCGTACGAAACGCGACAGCACTTTACGCAGGTCTTGAGTAAGCAAGAGGTGCCTCCCGTCGTGCCGGTCCTATTCGGCCGCATGCAAGCATGCAGTGTGGCACTACCTCTTACAAAAGTAACAGTGTTTCAAGTAGAAACAATCAAGTCTGTCGGCCAACATAGTCAGGACTGGGTGGGGGCCCGCACTCTGCAGAGCAGCGAGGCGCAAGGCTTAAGGTAAGACGTTTTAATTTTTTTTAATCGGAATTGTCCGATAGATTATAAAAGACCATGTTGCACTACAGCGGAATTGTACCACGCTTACATAATCCTGCCGTCAAGTGACAGCTACGTTGTCTCGTTTCGTGCGGTTCGCTAGTAGACGATGGTCCATTGGAGAGGTGGAGGAGGGCAGCACAAAGGCTTAATATGCCCATGTGGCCGCTAAGGTAGCCAAGAAAAGAAAGAAGAAAGAAAGAAAACTACTTACTAAGAGCCACACAAATGTAAAATTACAGACATTACAAACTATAAGATGTAAGTGGTCCTTGTAAGTCGGTCTCAAACTCGGCATTTGCTGGCATAAATTGTCAGCGCCGGTCTTCCGCTTGAGTCGCTTGGTGAGGTCATGGTCGTACCAACATATGACTTACAAATACCTTAACACAAAACTAAATATTAATTAAAATTCACTACTTTAAAACGTCACATACAATAACAGGATAACAAAGACAGTAGAATGATAATGAGTATAGTTAACATTGGCAGAACGTCACAACAGATACTGTGAAAACATAAAGAAGAAGGTGGAGTACAGTGCCAAGAGAGGCTCCGATTGCTCGTTTGTATAATTATATAATAAAAAACAGAATGTTTTTAGCAATTATTTGAGGCTACAAACACCTCATACGATTAAATTTAATGTTACAACCTTTTGGTTTCAGGAAATTTATAACGAAATTTTACGTGCCCGTAAGAAGCTGTAACAAATATTACCTTTATAAAGGCAACATTAAGAAATAAACTAGTATTCCAACTACATTGTGGTTGCTTTACATTTTATGTATAAAGTCGTATCTTCTAATTTGTTACACTGAAGGATTTGCCAGCGTTGCAGTAAGACAGAATCTAGCAAAATCTTGCTTTTCAGCCAAATACAACATAGTATTTGGTTGAATAGCAAGATTTAGCTGATTTGGTTTAGACTTTAGGGCCGAAATGTAACTCATATGTAACTAGTATTGAGTTATATTTCGGCCCTTTTTTGTTTAGGTTTTGTGTTATAACATTTAATTAGTTGTATTTTATTAGCTGTTTAAGTTTGTAGTAAAATCGGGGTAAGTACCTCTGAAACAATTGGCTTGGCCATATGAAATGACAAATTAATATGTGCTAATATTGTAATAAAATATATGATAGTTTATTAGATTGAAAATGCACAAGGATGCAAACTTATAATATAACTAATCTTTACATGTATATAAAAATAATGTTTGTCTGTATGTTCTTTATAGAATCGTAAAACTATACATTTGATCATATGATGGTCTTTAGCAAAGTTATTGTGCATGAGCCCGGGAAAGTTTCTGAGTTGGTACTACTATTTTCGACAGATGGCGCCGCTCGTAGTAACGCACGTAGACTGCAGCTAGTAATGTATATAAAACTATAGTGTGAGTTCATTTTTGTATGACCCACTCGATGTTCAGTTGATGGTATTTAATTAACCTCAAATAAATGACATTGAACTATCAATTTAGAATAAAGTAGTCTCGTAAGTCGTTCAACTGTATACGAAACAGAAAAAAAAGTTATCTGTTCAGTGATTATTGGGTGTTCCACGTCAACAGTAGTTACTAGTCGTAGTAGTAGTAGTAGTAGTAGTAGTAGTAGTAGTAGTAGAGAGAGAGAAGAGAGTGAGAGAGAGATAGAGTGTCTTAGGTAATAATAAAATGAAAAGACAGCCATTAGCAAATATTTTTTTGTCCTGGAACGCCGCTCGCGGTATGAAAAATAAATGAGGAGTAAAATGGAGTGTAAATGGACTACATCTTTACCACCTCAACGATCGTGGCGACTTCTCCGCGTGTAGAGCACTGTGTCAGGCAGAGAAAGTAAAAAAAAGAGAGAGATGGAGAGAGACGTATAGTGTGTCTTACCAAATAATAAAACATTGACATTTGAATAAAAGGTAACGACAGCTATTAGCAAATATTTTTTTAGTCCTTAAACGCCGCTCGCGGTATGAAAAATAAATAAGGATTAAAATGGAGTGTAAAATGAACTAGGTACACCTTTATCACCTTAACGATCGTGGCGACTTTTCACGTGTAAAGCACTGTGTCAGACAGAGAAAGAGGGACGGGGAGAGAGAGACGTATAGTATGTCTTATAAAATAATAAAACGTTTGAATATTTTTCTTTCCTTCCTTCTTAATCGCCGCCGCTCGCGGTATGAAAAATAAATGAGGACTAAAATGAAGGGTAACAACGCTGAGCCGCTCTTAACGCTACGTAAGGTGCTTCCACTTCACAATAATGTTCTTGTTAAATGAAGACATGCATGCTGACAAGGTGACGCATAAACCAGGTCATTGCTGTTTTTAGGGTTCCGTATCTCAAGGAGAAAAAACGGAACCCTTATAGGATCGCTTCGTTGTTCGTCTGTCGGTACGTCTGTCGCCGTCTTGATGCCTTTGAAATCACACATCTAAGTTAACGAAATAAAAAGTTATAGCCAATTATGCACAAATTTTGTATGAAAACGTACTTTGTCGAAATCCAAAACCCTATCGGTTACTTCCCGTTGACCCGGAGTGGTGTAATTTGGCAAGAAGTAAGAACTTATAGTACATATATAGAAATAAATTTAAAAACACGTAAATTATAATTATGTAGATCATTGGTAAAATCATTATCAACTTATAACTGTAATTCGTTGCCTACTAAATATGTGTAAGCAACTACTTATATAAGTTTGTCAACTTAAACGGCAGGCGTAAAGTTACAATAATTGAAAACCATGCATTACGTTTGGATTACGGAACCCTGGCCTCGCTGTGCGAGTCGGACTCGCACTTAGCCGGTTTTTTTTTTTTTAAATGATATACGGGGGAGCACACGAGCAGACGCCATTTTCATGACTACCGACATCCATAGCGATTCGCATAGATCTCTATGGGCCACCGGCTACTTACATACCGCACGAAACGCGACAGCACAGCTGTCACTTCATGCCGAGCTCGTAGCGATAGGTACCTCCCCGGTCGTGCTGGGCCAATTTGGCTGCAAGCATGCATCGTAAGCCGTTAACTAAAAGATCAAGTTAAAAATACAAATTAAATATAAATGAAAAAACGTCTTTAACCTGAGTTTTCCCGCATTCCATTTCAGTGTGAATCGAGCCTTGTCACAAAAGTTTTTCGTGGAAAAATGAAACTTGCGCGTATTATTGGAAAAATTTCGGAATAAACTGGATACCCCATAACTCAACATCCGAACGTTTGTCACATTCAGCGTACGCTTTGTTCGCTGCCGGAAAAGTTTGGGAAACGCACCTGGAGGGGAAAATGGTGGAAATTGTTTTTCTTCGCAGAGCATTCGAATCAACTGTTTTATAGCAAAAACTACTACTTACTCAGTAATCGTTTATTGGCTTTTTTTTATGAGAGATGGGGGCGAATAAGGAGTAGACGGCATTTTTGTGACTACCGACGCCCATAGACATCCGCATAGAGGCTATACAGATGCGCTGCCCTCCTTTCTCCTGCCACCCCCATGGGCTACCGGCTACCTACACAGAGCCCTGCTTTACGACAATAAATGTCCCAATAGCTACTCAATAGGACAAAGCTATCACTTTTTTTTAAGGTATAGGGGGGCAAACTAACAGTCGGAGCCATTTTTATGACTACCGACGCCCACAAACATCCGCGTAGGGGCTATACAGATGCGCTGCCCTCCTTTCTCCTTCCAACTCCATGGGCCACCGGCTACTTACACACGACACAAATTGCGAGAGCATAGCTGTCACTTTACGCCGGTGTCGTTTAAGTGAGAAGTTCGACTTTCAACTTCGACAATTCCACTGCACGCAAGCATGCAGTGTACCACCTCTTACCAAAAGGTAGGTCAGGTGCTTGTTCTTTTAAGGTGTCCGCACATTATAACGACTCTACGCCGACTCCATTAAAAAATGTTTTTTTTTAATATCTGTGGACATTTTTATTTTATTTTTTTTTATATCATACGATGTTAGCCTAGCCCCGTCATATTGTTTCCTTTTTTTTCTCTGTTTTAGTTTTTTTTCTTTTCTTTTTATGTTTCATTTATTCTATATATTTTTGTGAAGCATTGAATAAAACTATTTCTATTCTATTCTAATATGTGAAAGTAAAGTAATTACAATGTTGTTGGAAAATACTATTTACATTTATGCCTCAGGGGGGCAAACGAGCCGTCTAAGTCTTTCAATGACTATCGACGCTCATAAACATCCACACAACTAAGGCTATTCAGATGCGTTGCCCTTCTTTATATCATTCGATGGGCCATAATAAACTCACACAGTGAAAACGACAGCACAGCTGACTTTACGCCGGTAGAGGTACCTCCCCGGTCATGCCGGCCTAGAGCACGGCACTACCTCTTAATGACCTTATTAGTTTTATTCCCTTATTATGTTGCCTTTATAAAGGTAATATTTGTTACAGCTTTTTACGGGCACGTAAAATTGCGTTATGAATTTGCTGAACCAAAATGTTGTAACATTAAATTAAATCGTAATAGGTGTTTGTAGCGTCAAATAATTGCTAAAAATGTTTTTTTTTTTCTTTATAGAACTGGGCCGGCACGACCGGGGAGGTACCTCTCGCTTACACGAAACCGGCGTAAATTGACAGCTGTGCTGGCGCGTTTCGTTCTGTGTGTAAGTATGCGTTGGTCCATGGAGAGAGGAAGAAGGGGCAGAGCATCTGTATAGCCTCTGTGCGGATGTCTATGGATGTCCGTAGTCATGAAAATGGCTCCGACTGCTCCTTTGCCCCCTTATACTATTAAAAAAAAAAAAAAGTAAACGAGCAGTCCGAGCCTTTTGAGAGAATATGATTGTTAGCCTTCCTTTCCTCTTACCTTCCAAAGGGCCACCGGCTATTCACCAGCCGCACGAAAAGCAGCATAGCTATCACTTCACAACGGTAACGTGTAAGCGATTGGTACCTCCGCGGTCGTGGCAGCCCAATGCCGATGCATGTACAGCACTGCTTCTAACTAAACTTTAAGAACGGTATTGTTGCTTCCAAATAATGTTTTGTACCTACTTTGACTTTGAAGTTAATCTGCTAACGCCGAGCGAGATAGTATATATGTAAAATTTATTAATTTGCTAAGTTTACCTGGTACATCTACTTTATAAGAACAGTTTTCCGCAAATGATTCATATCTTATTTATATTTAAAGTGGTTTTGTTACTTATGAAGGAAAATGATCAATTATTATGTAGTATTTGGCTGTTATTTTGTTTATCTACACACACTGGCAAAATTAAGAGAACACAAGGATTTCCAACGAGGATTAATAATAACCATTAATTGCCGATATACCCGATAATATTGAAAATATAGACATTTTTTTATGATATAGGGGGACAAACGAGCAGTCGAAGCCATTTCCATGACTACCGACGTCCTTAGACATCCGCATAGAGGCTACACAGACGCGCGATCCTCCATTCTCCCACTTCTACGGGTCACCCGCTACTTACACACCGCACGAAACGCGACAGCACAGCTGTCACTTTACGCCATTGTCGTGTAAGCGAGAGGCACCTCCCCGGTCGTGCAATTCGGCTACAAGCAAGCATGCAGCGTGGAACTACCTCTTACTAAAATATTTTTAATGTGCCCCTATTGTGCCGGTATCTATACCGACATTAAAGAGGGAACACGTTTTTGTTTGGTTGTGCCGAAACACTTCAAATCTACTGGACATATTTTAATCAATTTTATCTAGTACTAGCGGAAGCCCGTAACATCGAGTGAATTTGTATTTATTCCGCAGTCCGCTAAATTTAGCCTCGCCAAATGGACTAACTAATACTGAAAGAATTTTTCAAATCGGACCAGTAGTTCCAGAGATTAGCGCGTTGAAACAAACAAATTCTTTACCTTTATATTATTAGTATAGATAAAAAAAGAAATAAAGAAAACCATTTATTTGAACACACCACAAAAAAAAACAATAATTTGGAGACAGAACAACAAAAGTAAATAAAAAAGAAGTACAGTGCGCCTTTAGGCTGCGCCACATAAGGTTCGTCGTAGGTAAGGTACTCAGGAAAGCTACATTATTAGGACGTGATATATGGTTGCAGCACACTTATCAACTCGGAAAGGTATCGTAACCGTATCACCTCGAGCCGGTCAGTATTCTTTGTATGAAACTTCATACTGCAACGCACACTAATGGGAAACGTAACGTAATCGTATCGTATTCGCTTTTCTAGGCGAGGCGTTTACGATCCTTTTCCGAGTTGATAAGTGTGCGGCGAACGTTAGGCTTATATTATATGATTGAAATTTTTTTATTTATAAGGTCCAATGAATATTTTTTGAGAGCAAACGAGCAGTCGTTGTTCACAGAAATGATGGCGTTTTAAGTGAGAGTAGGCTTTTCCTTGAAGATTCGGCGGCAGTTGGTTCTACAAAGAAATAGTGCACGGTAGTGAAGTGAAGAAAAAAAGTGTAAGAGAATGGGCACGGCTCGGCTATTCTGATATATTTGTCCACATCTATCTTCTACCAAAGCTCAGGTGATCATGATTGTGTTCAAATTCAAAACCCGACGAATTCTCGAGAAGACGATAATGCGATTACGAAATTAAGCAACTCACGGGAATTAGTCGTCTGAGGAGTTAGAACAGCTTCACAGATACTCCCTATAGACATGTCCAGATGTACCTAAGTACAAAAACAGATGTTTATCATAAAATATACAGACTAAAAAACTGCTTTAACATTAACATTATAAATTATAATTACATCTCTACTAGCTACCCCGCGGTTTCACCAGCTTAAATTTCGATCCCGTGGGGAACAGAAAATAATCCCATTTTTCATTTTTCGGGATAAAAGCTATCCTATATGTTAATCCAAGTAACTCTTTATGTGTGTTTCATGAAAATCGGTTCAGCAGTGTTTGCGTGAAGGAGTAGTAAACAAACAAACAAACAAACATACAAACTTTCGCATTATACTAGAAAGTATATAATATTAGAAGAAGAAATTAGAATCTTAGAATAATATTAAGAAGAATTAAGAAGAAGAATTAAAAATAATTAAAAATAATATTACGAAGAATATTAGAATAATATTAGAAGGATATCGGTTCAAATAGTATTATGTATAATTACTAGCTGTCCGTCACGGTTTCACCCGAATCTTACCACCATTAAACTGCCATATGCCTGTACATTTTTTTGATATTATACGGGGTCAACGAGCAGCCGGAGGCATTTTAATGACTACCGACGCACGTAGACATTCCAATAGAAGTTATACAGATGCGTTACCTGCTTCTCCTCATTCCTAGGGCCACCGGCTACTTACACAACGCACGAAACGCGACAGCACAGCTGTCACTTTACGCCAGTGTCGTGTAAGCGAGAGGTACGCCGAGGTAGGTCGTGACAGCACAATTCCGCTACATGCATGAATTCTGGCACTAACTTTAGTAACACTAATAATTTCTATTTATATTTCTATTTCTCTTTCTATTACAGAAAAATGCACGACTCAGTCTCTACTTTTCGTGAAAGTCTATGTGCTAGACCTATCTACCTTCGAATCATGGCAGTAATTTGATCGTGTAGGCTCAGAACAAACTCGGCGGCACGCGAGGCCGGCATTAGCCTTATCAGGTCATCCTGCTGTTGTCCGGCCATCTACTGGCTGTAAACTAAACTAATTTGAGTAATGGTTTACACACGATAATATGTAATGTCTTGAGTTTACGCGAATATTGCTTATTACAATAAAACAAAGGTGTGTAAGTAGCCGGTGGCCCATAGAAGTGGGAGAGAAAGGGGGGCAGCGCATTTGTATAGTCTATATGCCGATGTCTATGGGCGTCGGTAGTCATGAAAATGGCTACAACTGCTTGTTTGCCCCCCTATACCTAAAAAAAAAAAAAAAAAAAAACAAATATAAGAGATTTTATCGCGGTTTGTTTAATGAATATTATTATTATTTTATGGCGTAGGGGGAGCCATATTCATAACAACCGACGCGCGACGACCATATAAATTCGCATAGAGGCTATACAGATGCGCTGCCCTCCTTTCTCCTCCCACCTGCATGGGCCACCGGCAACTTACACACCGCACGAGATGCGACAGCTGTCACGTTAGACCGGTGTGACCGCGATGTATAGTCTAAGGGCAAGCGGCTCAGACAGTGGCAATTTCTACGGGTCTGATAGCCCCGAAACAACCGGTCCGTCTTCGAACGGACCGCTGTAGACCCCACTTGCAGGGAGACATAAATACTACGAAACTAAAAAAAACAAACAAAACTTTGAAAAAAACAAAAAAAAAACGTTAAACATTGTTAAAAACAAGTATTCCCGAAGAGCTTAGCAAATGTCACTAGCTCTTGCTAAATTAAAATCAAGTAACAATATATGGAATGAACGGTAATTGAAGAAGTAATATCATGATAGTGGCCGTGTATTCTTTCTTTTCTGAGGTTTTGTACCTCAAAAGAAAAACTGACCTCTTAAAGGATCTCTTTGATGTCCGTCTGTCTGTCTATCTGTCAAGAAATCTAAAGGGTGACGTGACCTGAATTCCTGAAATTCGGCAAATTCGGAATCGAAAAAAGTAAAGGAATACTTACTAGCGTACACGTGTAAAAAGTAGTACATTCCTTTTTTTTAATGGTATGGTTATTATATGGGTTCGACAAACGAGCAGTCGGAGCCATTTCCATGACTACTGACGACCATAGAAATCCGCATATTGACCATACAGATGCGCTGCCCTCCTGTCTCCCACCTCCATGGGCCACCGGCTACTTACACGTCGCACGAAACGCGACAGCACAGTCGTCACCCCTTTAGGGTAAAAGTGTTCTGTGGTCGTCACATTACGCAGGTCTCGTCGTGCAAGCGAGAGTTGCAGGACATGCAGTGTGGCATTACCTACTCTTTTTTTAATTTTTATTATTAAAAACATGTTTACAATAATATATGTTTATACACTGTCGCTCAAAGCTATTTGCACAGTTTGTCTACGGGATCAAGTCCCTTATTTATTACAATAGTATACCTACGATAGGTATATATTTTTCTTTTTTTTTTTTTTTATGGTATAGGGGTCAAACGAGCAGTTGTAGCCATTTTCATGACTACCGACGCCCATAGGCATCGGCATATAGACTATACAGATGCGCTGCCCCCCTTTCTCCTCCCACCTCCATGGGCCACCGGCTACTTACACACCGCACGAAACGCGACAGCACAGCTGTCACTTCACGCCGGTCTCGTGTAAGCGAGAGGTACCTCCCCGGTCGTGCCGGCCCAATTCGGCTGCATGCAAGCATGCAGTGTGGCACTACCTCTTACGTAAATCTTAAATATATAACATTTCTTAGATTTATAAACATATTAAATATATTTCCGTTGTCTAGTTGCAAAGCACATGTCGTAGAGTATCGTATTATAGCATTAGTTTATTGTAGTTCTACTGCATGTTGTTTATTCACAATTAATAGTACGAAGAAATAGAAGGAATAGGAAGAGGTAGTGCCATGCTGCATAGCCTCTTATGCAACGGAATTGGCCACGGCTGGGGAAGTGCCTCTCGCTCACTTGACACCGGCGTAAAGTGACAGCGTCGCTGTCGCGTTTCGTGCGGCTTGTGAGTAGCCGGTGGCCCATTGGAGGGGGAGGGGGGGGATTGAGGGCAACGCATCTACGTAACAATCATCGTCGGTAGTCATCAACAGGCTCCAATTTCTCGTTTGCAACTTTATGCTATAAACAAATTTAAAAAATATTAATAGCTTCTGCACTCTTTTTATATAATCATCATCATCATCATCATCATCATCATCATCATCATCATCATCAACATCATCATCATCATCATCATCATCATCATCATCATCATCATCATCATCATCATCATCATCATCAGCCGAAGGCGGTCCACTGCTGGACACAGGCCTCCCCCACAGAGCGCCAAAGGTCCCGGTCACGGGCCACAGTTTTTTGTCGGGGCTAATGAGTAGTCAGGTTACTGAGATGGTTCCAGACGCCCACAGGTACTGCAACTGTACCAGGGGTACAGTTGCGTACCGGCCTTTAAGACGTGAGTAGGCTATTTCTAAAGATAAGTCCCTATCTATACATATAATAAAACAGTAAGATTCGTGTGCCTGTATATTGAATACTAGCTGTGCCCCGCGGTTTCACCCGCGTTAATTTCTAAGAAATCCATATAAACTTCAAAACCCTATTTCACCCCCTTAGAGGTTGAATTTCTAAAAATCCTTCTTCTTCTTCTTAGCGGATGCCTACGTCGTAACATCTACCTGGATGCCAAATTTCAGCTTGGTCCGTCCAGTGGTTTGGGCTGTGCGTTGATAGATGGCTATGTCACGTTTGAGTTTTATATATATAGATATTTCTGAAAAACAATTGGGGGCGATGTTAAAATAATATTAGAACACTTTTCAATGTTTTTCAATTTTTTTGTCTGTCTGTTTGTCTGTATGTCCGGGCTAATCTGCGAAACTACTAGACGGATTCGAATGAAACTTTTGTGGTGTATAGATACTAAGCGTGGTCAACATCAATATTTAACACTTTTTACCGCGGTAAAATCGCTCATTCCTATGGAAATCGGAATTTTAGCACTGCAAGCAAACAATAACAAATCACTTTGATTATAATATTACTACGCTACGCGAACGAAGTCGTAGGCACCAGCTAGTTTTCAATGTTATCTTAAACTAGCTGCGCCCCGCGGTTTCACCCGCGTAAATTTCGATCCTGTGGAAAGAAGAAAATCATCCCATGGCATCCCATAGGAACATTTTTTCTTGACAAGAACTACCCTATGTGTCAACACAAGTTACTCTCTATGTGTGCCAAATTTCATGAAAATCGGTTCAGCCGTTTTTGCGTGAAGGAGTAACAAACAAACAAACATACACGTACCAAATTTCAATTTCCTCCATTCGCGTAACTCAAAACCGGAATGAATAGTCTCGGCCTCATCTAATATTACTATAACAAACATCCTATTTTTGACGAATCGTTTTCATTCGATCTCTGTTATCTATTTATAGGTTATCGTTCGCTTACATTTACCGTTGTGCATATATCAGGCGATCAAGGCTACCTATTCTTATATACAAACCAAAAAGTGGATATCCTCTAGTGATGTTATCCGATCAATAAAAGCTAAATACAATATATCGATATGGTCAAGGCAGTCCACTTTTACTTCGTATAGACCAAAAATTGGCATTCCTCTAGTGATGTTATCCGATCAATAAAAGCTGAATACAATATATCGATATGGTCAAGGTAGCCTATTTTCACTTCAGCAAAAATTGGCATTCCTCTAGTGATGTTATCCGATCAATAAAGCTGAATACAATATATCGATATGGTCAAGGTAGCCTATTTTCACTTCAGCAACAATTGGCATTCCTCTAGTGATGTCATCCGATCAATAAAGCTGAATACAATATATCGATATGGTCAAGGTAGCCTATTTTCACTTCAGCAACAATTGGCATTCCTCTAGTGATGTTATCCGATCAATAAAGCTGAATACAATATATCGATATGGTCAAGGTAGCCTATTTTCACTTAAGCAACAATTGGTATTCCTCTAGTGATGTTACGAGATCGATGGGAAACTCTACATGTCGATATGTTACAAAAACCCTGTTGGCCCTTTTATACATGTACGTAAGCATTTCGTTACTGAAAATCATAGTTCGAAATAATCAATTATTATTGGCCAAATTAAAAAAAAATCTATTGCAATTACAACATTGAAGAATATGGACATTACAGCATTTCGAATATTTCCGTAACAAAAGTGTTACAGCTGATCGTCCCGTGACAAGTTCATGACCTACGGGTCAATGACATGTGGGGAGGATAGCGGACCAATCACGAACATCCCTGGCGCTGACCAGCAGACCGTCAACGGCGAAGCGCGACGTCCGCCATTGACACGGCGCTGCATCCCGGAATGCAGAGGTACAGAACATTTTATTTCACGAAATACAATAATATTTTAATGATTTAATATTTATTTTGAACAGTAGAACATTTAGTACAACTGAGATGGATTTTTAAAATTGAATATCGATTCAGGTTTTGCCCAGTAACAACAGTTTTCATTAGATATTGTATAATGAGCTTATCATATTCGTATTGTGTATCTCTCAACTGGTCCTACTGACGACATATACATATAACGACGACGATTATAATTGCGAAAGTTTCATATATTTTAATTGGTAAGAAATTGATTGAAAGTATGTGCGAATATAGATTATAATCTAGATTTACCAATTATACTTTCATTCCAAAAGAGAAAAAAAATTCTACACGAATTATATGTCCGCGGGCAGTTTGGAAAAAAGATTCAAATTGTATTTGCACTTATTATAAACATACAAAGAAAAATAAATAAATGTGGGATATGATGCTAATGAGTAAAACCCGATTAAATGGAAAACTTTATTTCT
>LUGF01031127.1:0-36464 GCA_001625245.1 Calycopis cecrops
ATCATTGAAGCGATAAAAATAAAATCTCAAAAATGCAGATCCGACTTTGTGAATTGCTGTGGTCGATTTGCTTGGTATATTTGTATTTAGTTTTCTTGACATCAAATTCCCAAGGTGTAGTATCTGTCATAAAATCTATTACTTTGTAATATCCCTTACCACACAAGCGTTCCTTAACTACTTTTTTAAATATGTTATTTGAGAGTTTTTGAACGCTTTCTGGGATCTTATTGTAGAGGCGTATACATTGACCCCTAAATGAATTCTTTACTCTACTCAGTCTATGAAATGGTACATCTAGTTTGTGCCTGTTCCTAGTATTTCTATCATGATTAGCACTCTTCTCATTGAATTCCATAATATTCTTTCGTACATACAAAACATTTTCTAAAATGTATTGAGAGTGAACAGTCAGTATCCCAATTTCCTTAAATTTATCTCCAAGCGATGTAGTAGAGGCTAGTTTATATATTGCCCGAATAGCTCGCTTCTGCAGCTCGAAAATAGCATTTATGTCGGCAGCATTTCCCCACAACAGTATGCCATAAGACATAATGCTAAGGAAGTAACTAAAATAAACTAATTTTGCAGTATATCCGTATCTGTAATTTGTCTAATTTTTCTAACTGCAAATGCTGCAGAACTAAGACGATGCGCAAGTTTAGTGATATGGGGACCCCACTGCAGTTTAGAGCCTAGTGTTATCCCTAGGAATATTGTCGAATCCACTAGATCTAGAGTTTCACCTTTTAATAGTACATTGGTTGGAACCTGTTTAACATTTGGTAAGGTAAATTTAATACATTTTGTCTTTTTACTATTCAGTAGTAAATTATTAACACTAAACCTATCTATGTACAATCATAGAGATAGAACTATTTACTTCATCACAATTCATTTGTTGTCGCTTATGCTTAACAATAAAAGACGTCATCAGCATCATCATCATCAGCCTATTGCAGTCCACTGTTGGACATAAAAAGAAAAAAAAATAAAAGACATATAAAAGACGAGATCGGCAAATAGGACTATCTCATGATTATAGCTAGATATGGCAAGTCATTTATATATTTTAGGAAAAGAAATGGTCCCAAAAATGGACCCTTGTGGGACTCCCATTTCTATTTTAGTGCCGGTCGATCTCTTTTTATTTACCTCAACCCTTTGAGTTCTATTTTTTAAATATGAAGTCAAGAGGTTAAGCTCCGCGCCTCTTATACCATAATGGTGTAATTTCCTGACTAATGTTTCGTGCTGTACACAGTCAAAGGCTTTGGAGAGGTGGCAAAACACACC
This sequence comes from Calycopis cecrops, assembly GCA_001625245.1. Classification (NCBI taxonomy): domain Eukaryota; kingdom Metazoa; phylum Arthropoda; class Insecta; order Lepidoptera; family Lycaenidae; genus Calycopis; species Calycopis cecrops. Next base: position 1,297 of record LUGF01031127.1, read on the forward strand.
TAGCGCATCCTGCGAATCCTCCCACGCACCAAAAATAGAAATAATTAATCTGACACCAGCATCTGTAGTAGAGCGTCCTTTTGTAAAGCCAAATTGCTTGTCATGTAATAAATTATTAGAATTAAAAGGAGACTGTAACTGGGAACTTAGAATTAACTTTTAAAATACTTTACTGAGAGCCGGTAGTATAGATATCAGTCGATAGTTAGATGGATCACTTGTACAACCGGATTTAAAAAGAGGCAATACTTTAGAGTGCTTCATTAAGTCAGGAAATACTCCATATTTTATACATTTATTGAATATTAAAGATAAATTAGGAGCAATTATGTCAATTATTGATTTTAGAACTTTTATAGATATGCCCCATAAATCAGTAGTCTTCTTAATATTTAACATTTTGAAAGCCAAAATAATGTCTTGGGGCTCAATTTCATGAAAGTTAAAATTGACATCACATTTCTTTATAGAATTTTTAAGTAATGATTACGTTTTTAGTATAGGATATAAAGTTTTTAGTAGTTGAAATTGGAATATCCGAAAATTTTTCTCAAATACCATCGCAACTTCCTCGTCAGACTTAACTAATTTATGTTTGATACAAAGACAAAAATCAGGAAAGCGATTTTTGACTCTTCCGGTTTCACTACTTATTATATTCCAAGTTGTTTTTACTTTATTTTTCGAGTTCATATTATTTATTTTTTTATACACAAAGATTTCGCTGTATTACATACTTGTTTAAATATCTTGGAATATTTTTTAACATAATTTTTAAAAGATACTCTATGATTATATGTTTTTTCATAATAAAGCTCATAATATAATCTTTGCCTACTCTTACAAATTCCTGTCGTTGCCCACTCACTAAGTTTACCTTTCTCAGTTTGAGATCTGACTGCTTTAGATGTAAAAATAGAATTATAGTTAGTTCTTATTAACTTAAGAAGTTTACTAAAAGCCACATCTGGTCTATTAAATTGATTAATTAGATGAATATTGTTTAATATATTAGTTCTAAATCTTTCAATACGTTTTAAATTAACTGGTATACCTACATGTAATATTTTCTTTACAAGCTTTGCTTCTTTTGTCAATATTATGAAATATGGCAATATTATGAATATAAAAAAAGATAGGTTATACCTATTAAATGTCAAATTATAATTTAATGTCATGTCAAGAATTTCTATTTTACAGTCATTGTTATTCAATATTAGACAATTATTATTAGTAGCAGAATACAACATGCTATTTAATTTGTACCTAATTTTGTTTTTTGTTGGCAACTTGTTTACATATGGAAATGTGAATAAAATCACCTTCATAATATTAGGTAAATTATTCAACAACTCTAAGTAATTTATAATAGTGCCCTTGTTCACACTTCCACATCTCCCAATTAAGATAATTATGATTGTATTCGAACGGTGAGTAACATTTAGTATTCTACTAACTATTTGATCATAATCAGCCCCTGGCATACAGTGGTTTAGTTTTTGGCGTCCCGGATATAACCGATTAATCAATACTTCAATATTTTTTACGTTTCTAAATTCATATAAAAACAAATGTGTTTTTCATGAAATAATTTGGTGTGCTGCAATTACATAAATTGGATATATGGATCACTAGCTGCGCCTCGCGGTTTCACCCGCGTAAATTTCGATCCCGTGGGAAATCATCCCATGGCATCCCATAGGAACATTTTTCGGGATAAAAACTATCCTAAGTGTTAATCCAAGTTATCCTCTATGTGTGTGCCAAATTCCATGTAAATCGGTTTTGAAGTATTTGCGTGACGGAGTAACAAACAAACAAACATACAAACCTTTGCATTTATAACATTAATATGATTACTGTTCAGGATAGTTATTTTTTAAGACGGCAAACGATCAGTCGGAGTATTCTGATAACTGTCGAAGCTCATATTTGTTTTGCTGATGTTGCCCTCCTCTTCCCCACTCAAGTAGGCCACCGCAAGCTCACAGCCCGCACGAAGCACGAAAGAATAGGCACCTAGCATTGCACCTTTAACTAACTTTTACTATTCTGATGCGGTCGCGTAAAAAGTAGACGAAGTGGCTCACTATCAACAAATCACGTAACTTATTCGTATAAGCATAAAAATGTCCTTCATTTTTGCACATCGCAATAACAATAATCGTCGAGAGTAAAGCTTCCTTCCCTTTGGTAACAAACATAAAAAATACCGAAGTACGATTGTTACCGAACTTGGTACGTAGGCAAATGTAAAAACCGGTCAAGTGCGAGTCGCACTCGTGTACCCGGTTCCGTACCGAGAGTCACCTACAACTGATGTGAACAAAGTTTTTGCGTACATTTTGTATGAAATTAACTATTTCAATGACGATAAAGATGAAATGGATTTTTTAAAATCTTTTTTTTAGTACAACAAAAGTACGCCATCAAAATTTGAACAGTCTATCTATTTTTTCTGTTTTTTCCATAGATTTAGAATTGTTCTCACTACGTGATTTTTGGACCTGAATTTATTCTGTCGCTGTGCAAACACAGATTCAAACTACTTAATAAATAAATAAATACAACTTCATGGGATTGCTATGAGTAAGATACCGACCAGTTCCTCTTTGTTAATTCTAGCCATCACGTTATACTTTATTTCACACGTTATTTAGTAGCTGGTGGCCCATGGGGGTTTGAGTTGAATCGCTGAGCACGCGCACCCGCCCACCCGCGCTCTCGCCTCGCGGTCGGTCCAGGCGCTCTGCAGCATAACTATATTACGCTTGGCACCGACTTCAAACAGACAGATAGGTAGCATATACATATAATATTGTATAAAGATTCATAGGTCTAGACGATTATTGTTATTGTAAATTATAATTCATATTTTGTAATAAATAAGTTGTAGTATACCTACTTGTAAAATATATAAAATACGCGTATATATACATATAGTACAGTCAATCTGTAATAACCTATAGTACAGTCAATCTGTAATAAAAAAAAATTAAATGGGGAACAAATTACACGAGCAAATTTGACTTGATATATCGTTAGAGGGGCATGTAAATAGCAGAATGGGAGATTGGTGAAGTCTCATCTGTTGCTGATTTTGAGAAAATCCAAAAAAAAATTTTGAATTGCTTTTTTCTTCGAATCTATGGGTTTAATGACAGTCACAATCCTTCTAGGTGTAAAGTTCTCATCAATACAAATTAATCAAACCAAAACACAAGGTAACTGCTGTTAATCGTTAAGGACAGTCGAGGGAACCTCGACTGTCTTTCGGGTCCATCATCAGATCGACTCCAGACTTTCTTTAAATTGTAGTGCTTTAAAATACTAAATAAAGAAAGTATCAAACGCACTAGTCGCCCCTACAATTTTCGAAAGCTCTCCTCAACTTCTCTTAGTTTCCATCATCAGATCCTGGTTTCCTTATCATGGGACCACCCTTGAAGTATCTCCTTTCTTACAAAAAAAATTATCAAAATCGGTTCATAAACGAAGAAGTTATCCGCGAACACACATAAAAAAAAATATACGGTCGAATTGAGAACCTCCTCCTTTTTTTGAAGTCGGTTAAAAAGACGGATGGGTGGTCTCAACAATATTAAATCCTCATTTTTAACTTTTGAGTGCGGTACCCTAAAAACGAATATAACAAAACTACCCCAACATTTATTTATGCCAATACCCACATTCATAGTAACGACTTTATCTGCCTATCCGCAAACTGTATTCATACCTTCCATGTTATTGATTGTTGTGGCGGTGTTTGAATAGTGCGTTTGTTTTTATTGATGTGAGTATGTTTTTTCCAATTGTTTTTTTTTTCTTCAAATATGTGGACAGAATAAGATAATACAAACATTAGGTGGTTTCCAACATATTATTCTGCCTTTTCGGCGTGCAATTGTCTAATAGGTACATTCATACTTAATATAAGAATATTCTATATAACAATATAATACTTATTTTATTTCAATTAAAAATAATATCTAGTAAATTAGAGAAATTTTATATTGCTAAACTCAAAATTATTCAAATCACCTAATTAGTCTTACGAATTAATAATAATCTGTATATTAGAATGTCATATTATTATAATCAATAATTATTATTAAATTAGTAATCAAGTAAAGTATAAGTATTTTCAATTAATATTAGAATTTGTCATTTAAAAATTGATTAATATTATTATATAATTTATCAAGCAATAATTGAAATAAATATCTTTTAAAAGAAGCAAGCGTCATAGTATATCTACTCGTAGGTTTAAGGTTATAAATACCGCATGGCGGAACAGTACCTACCTACACAAACTCACGTTTTTCCTAAAAAGAGCTAACCGTTGTTATAAAGTTTATTTAATGTCTAGATCGTGAATTGTCCTCTGTTTCGTGTTTAAAATTGGGGATATTTTTTTAACAAAAACACATTTCAAAAATGTATAAACGGGAATTGGCAACATTTTTTGGTTGTACTATGTTTAATTTTTGGTAAGAGGAAGTGTGTTGAAGCCGAATTGTTGTGAGATTAGAGGTAGCCAAAGGTAGCAAAAGAGCAAAGTAATATATTGTTTGCATATAAAAATATAACTTCAATTTAAATGCAATATTTTTTTTTATTTCGGCTAAATGCCAACGCCATCTTCATCAGTTTGTTTAAGGGTATTACATTGCTCAATGACCTTGGAGAATCTGTCACTAAGAAAGTCATTATTTTTTAGCGCCACCTATTATCATACGTACGTGTCATAACTTCTTGCAAATTGAAAATAACCAAAGATTAAACAAGAGTCAGATGTGCCACAATGTTTCAGTTGTATTTACCTATTTTGTCCATTTTTTTTTTTTTTATTAACACTTATTTAGCATATGTATTACTTTGATATTGAAAAGAATTAGGATGACCTTGTGATTTTAGCAAGTTGTAGGGCTTTGCTGCATTGCAGCCGAAATAAGGCGGAACTACTAGAGATCTTCTTTGCTCAGGTGATACTGGCGTGCAAACTATACGCGGACGTCGCTAAAAGCATGTCGTTGTACGGGTCTCCAGTCTGAGTAGACAGACCAACTAGGAAGACCACAAAAAGTGGTGGCAAACCACATAGCTTGGGCCTACGTTACTGTAGCTTGGGCGGCGGTATGCGTACTGGCAGGCACCCCTCCATGGGAAATGAATGCCAAGATCCAGGCGAAGTTATACTGCTGAGAAAGGCAGCGTTAACAGGGTCAAGGAGAGATGGAAAATCGGGCTGGAAAACTCCCCATATGACATAAAAACCATTGGGGCGCCAACTAATGTACAGAATAATGTAGATAATGACTGGACACGGGTGCTTCGGTCATTACGTGCAGAAAATAGGACGGGAGACAGCTCCAGTCTGCCATTGGTATGGGGAGCCGGACGACACGGCTCAAAACACTCTGGCAAACTGTACTAAATGAACCACTACAAGGGTGGCCCTAGCGATAGAATTGGCGACCATAGTCTCTCGCTGCACAACATCGTCAGTAAGATTCTGGGCAGCGAGAGATGTTGGGATGCTTTCTTCTCCTTCTGCGCAACCATAATGCAGCAGAAAAAGTCGCCGTATGGCAAAGCCGGAGGGCCTAGTGGTGGAATGCTCCCGATCTCTTGGCGCCCCAATAACGGCGAGATGAACGTGCCGCAGGGATTTAGTGGGTAAACCTGCAATTGGCCAGGAGTCGCACTTCTCGGGGCTCACTCCACGGGGCCTGCTGTGTAACGTATTCCATTGCTTAAAAAAGTGATACCGGCGCGGCGTAGTAAGCCATGCTATTCCCCCGAAGATGCTGCAACCTTGTCGTGGTTGATGGCTTGCGTGCCTTTGTGATCTTCAAGGCTATCCCGAACAGAGCGACCCCTACAGGACAGTTTTGGGGGAGAGGGGCCAGAGTAAAAGCAGCTCGACTCGGTGTCCTACACCCGTTTCCCTGATTCAGCAGAGGGCGGTGTGGACAGGAACGAGTGACGGAACCCCTATAAGGTGGCATTGCACTGTTTCACGTCGTAGCAGGGGTTGTTCAGAGGTAGCCGGACAGACACCAAGTTGAAGTCTGGACTCTTCGCCGAGGCCAGGCTGTCGCTAGAGGGATCCTGTTGCTTGCAGATCCGAGACCCTCCAATTATTGCGGCTGAAGGCAACCGCAGGGCTTTAGTCGGTATTACACTAAGTGTTGAGTCTGAAATACGTCTAGGGACCACCCGGGCTCCCGGGTACCATACGTAAATGTATTCACCTGAAAAAATAAAAAAATCCAAGCAGTTTGTGGGTTGCCCATTGCCGGAGGGTCTAACCAAATGGTAGACACAAACCATTTGGTTAGTGTTATCATATTTGTTGATTCTCTAGGCCTGTCTACGTCAATAGATGTTAGAAGTCACTGTTTATTATGTGATCTGCTGCTTATTTGTCTTCGTATTTCGATCAGGATTGGAGATAAGAGGACTCGTTGCACGAGCGATAGCGATACCTACCTGTCAGCATGTAAACGAGCCTTGCCCAGCTATCACATATATATGATTTTTATGTGCCTCTGATGATGATCAGGTAGGCGCTTAAAGGTTCTCGGAAATAAAAATAGTTAGGATGATTTGATTTTCAACATTCCTCTAAGTTTAAGAGCGTTTACGCCTTCCAACGCAATTTGCCTTGAAAACAGTACTTTTCAAACACCTTAAAATCATGAACCACTTATCTTATATTATATGTTACATACTAATAATTGTAGGACATTTTCTTGTCTAAATAGTTAGTAGAAAAAATATTTCAATTAATTTAGTATTTACGCATTCTATCATGATTACTTATAAGAGGTTTGTTAATTTCCCTTTTAGCGTCAGTTTCGAAGCTCAAAATATCATAAAAGTACTGAAATATATAATTAACAAAAAATAATAACCACTTGATGAGATCCTTGAGAAAATAGTTAGTAGAAAAAAAATTGGTTTTGGTATCTTATCTATGAGAAATTAAAATTCAAAAAATGTGAAATATTTCAAATTTTATATGTATTTTTCGACGATATACCTTATTTAATTTAATATAATAATAGCTTACCAATAAACTAGAGCATATTCTTTACAATCATGCATTTAAAGTTTTGATTATTGTATACTAATTATTTTTCTGTAAATTTTTTAAATCGTCTCTAAAACACTGGTCGTAAACGAAATCAATTCATTACGTGGATCGTAGTGGGTTAATTTGACTATAGAATATACTAACATTATATAAATGCTACTTACACGGCGATCCGTATGTGTGGGTTCGAATTATCCATGAATTACATAAAACCACGTGCGCAAGGCGTAAACGCTCTTAAGGTAGAGGTTTTAAATAATTAAACATTATTAAATCGATACATAATCTCTACATAGTATAAAACAAAGTCGATTTCCTCCGTCTGTGTGTCTGTATGCTTAGATCTTTAAAATTACGTAACCGATTTTAATGAGTTTTTTTAAATAGATAGAGTGATTCAAGAGGAATGTTTATATCTATAATATTTTTGCAGTTCAAAATCCACGTTGGCGAAGCTTCGGGCGGAAGCCAGTAATAAATATTTTATTATTTTAAATCTAAATGTGTGTAATGTGAACAGGTTGATTTGTCAATTAGCGGGACTGATGATGATGGACACTGTAAGATGGCCTGGACGCTTTTTGCGCCGGTATTTTCTTCAGGCTGATCTAGTTTATAGCTAGCTCTTGCTTGTTATTATTGCCTGTGAAATATATGGCGGATTTTTAATTTCCATTATTTTTTTTTATAGTATAGGGGGCAAACGAGCAGGTGGTTAGTGACTACCGCCGCCCATAGACATCCGCAAAACTAGGTGTCTTGCAGACGCGTTGCCGGCATTTACGGAAGAGGAATGCTCTTTTCTTGAAGATCCCTAAGTCGTCCATATTATAAGTATTCCAAATTATAAATAAAGGCCCAGCGTCGATGTCAATTTCGTAGAGTATGAGTTTGACAATACTAGCGCAACTAGTGTCAGGTCTTAATTTTAATCTATTACAAATTTAAAAATCTAAAATAAATTGTTAGCTACTTTACTTAAATTTACAAACATAATTTCTACGTCGTATTTATATCGGTATTATTTAAAATATTGTTTCATTCATGAACATAAGAATTTGCAAACTTTTCTAATTTATTTTGAAGAAAAAACGCATATACATCCTCTCGCCACGAGCGCCGCAGCGACTTTGAAATGACATCTCCCAATTGTCATCAACGGCCATTGCGGGGGTGCTTCTGGTGGGGTTATAGTGAAATTTCTTATTTTTCATGTTTATTTAAGAATAAGATAAGAAATATAAAAAATAAACAATACGAATTGTTAAATAACTAATCACAAGTTTTTTGACATATATATCACGTCGGAATATTAAGCCGTTCTCGAAAGAAAATGCAATTTATCCAAAAATTTTACGATTTACATCAATTATTTAAAAAAAACTGGGCCTATTTACAAAAAATGTAAACAATACAATTTATTTATGATTAATTGAAATATAACATATATTTTTTTACACAGTAAATACATGTACGGATTCATCAACAAACTTCTTTGAACCTAGGGCTTTTTTCGCGTTTTAGCGATGTAATGCCCTTAATATAAATTATTTTGGAACTTTTGCGGAAAAACGTTTAGACATGGCGTTAAAAATTGATTTATCTCTTGTCTTCTAAGATACCACCCCGGAGGTAACGCTCGCTTACACGGTACAGTGACAAGTATGTTTCGTCCTTTCATGTATGTTGCCGGTAGGGATGGGGAGCGACGATGGCCAACGCACCTGCAATCTGCATAACCTGTATGTGGTGTCAGGGCCGCCTCTGGTTTACCGTGCGTTTGTATATTATTTCATTTTTTGGATGTCCCCGGTGAGGTCAGTGTGCTTACACTTAATGGGGTATTTTCTAGTACCTGTAGAAAGCAAAGCAAGCATGATATGTGGCACGCAGTGCTCTCTGCACGCCAGTTCTCTGATGGAGTAGCCCTTAGGGTAGTGGCGTGAAGGTGTGTCGTTGTTGTTGTTATGCACACGTCTCGCGTCCCTGTGTCGGGATGCAGGTAGTTTTTATGGTAAATCAGTAGTTGCAAAAATTTATTTTGTATTGTGTTGAAAGTGCGAGCTCCTAGTAAGGGAGCGTTGAAGTATTACATAACGTAATTTTTGAAGATTTTTGACCCTCGTAACGCGCGTTATGATGTTGTGTTGCCCTCTCATAAGACGTTACGTAACACACAACTCAGCATATCTTTACTTAAATTGAGCAAAATAAGGTCTCATTTATCCTAATTTTGCCAACTTGGGATATTATTTTTTTTAATTAAAAAAAAACAATGTTACGTAACGCGTATCCCCCTGACGCCCCTGTAACGTATCGTAACGTTTTACAAGAGCCGCCCCTCCAAATTGCGTTACGTAATACTTGAACGCTCTATAATTCTAGACTTTTGTGTATCCTTCGTGATCGTGATTGATGTTTTTATTGTAAAAAGCCTTGACTAATGCCAAGTTCCTGACAATTTGTAATAGCAATACTTATATAGTTGTATTTACAAATAGCTGTGTAGGCATGTGTAGAAAAATATGTGTGCTACATGCCTATACTAGTATTTTTATTTAAGTTAGTAGCTGCGCCCCGCGGTTTCACCCCCATAAGTTTCGATCCCGTGGAAATATTGAGATAATAAGTAGCCTATATGTTGACCCGACCTGTTAGTGATATTTATGCAAAATTTTAAGTAAATCCATGCAGTTCTTTTTGAGTTTTAATTCGGTAGAAATGATAAAAGAAGGCTTGTCGTTTCGACGCAACGTAAATCTTAGTTTTTTGTCCACAATATGCGGTATGCACATTCAAGTGCTTTAGTTTTCACAGCAAACAGCAGCTTCTTATTACGAGGCGTGAGATGTTCCTTTACATATACGTTTTTAGGTTCAACATTCGGTGTAATTTCTTTTGTCGTCATGACTTTAGATTTTCGTGCTGGAGACAGATATCTTTGGTTATACGCAGTTTGAAACGAGCAATTATGGGGCGAGGTACACCTATCAACTGTTTTTTAAGTTGGACTCGATGGGCCAATTCTATGTCATCGTTGTTGAGTTTAACGCAAATTTTTTCACCTACAGTTTGGACTCTATTTATTGGACATTCGGTGCCCAACTCGGGATAGCCGACAATTTCTATGTTTTGATGACGAGACCATTGCTCCTGTTTAATAATATCCTGCTCGATTGCTGCCATTTCATGTTCTAACTCTTTAACTTTGCTGTTGATATGTGAATGATCTTTTTAATTACTTTCACATTCTCTGCAATAACCGATACGTTTTTAATAGTGTCCTCGTAAAAAAAATAGAACGATCTAGCTCCATCATATTTTGTTTCATTGCTTGAAATTCTGATGAAATCAGAGTCTATGTCGTATGTTTGGAAGCTCATTCTTTATAATATCCAGTAATTCCGATCGAATGGATTGCCGTCCCGCAGAAGCGTTCGACTTGGTATTTTCGAGTGAACATTGCGGGTGATTTCGTCTAGTAGTTACATTTGTGTGGTTTGACTCTTCGTGTAGACAAAATTCTAAAGAAGGGATCCCTCTAACAGGGGTATTCAAGTTGTTACCTTTAGGCTGTTGAGCTACAGATTGAGCATTTCCACTGTTTTTGCTTTTCGAAGATCTCGACAGTAAGGCCCACACATTGATAATGATATAATTGCACACATTGTTATTGCAAATAATACTTTCGGTGTTTTTAATGTTTTTGTGCATACATTGCAACTGTTCATTATGTCGGTACTTTTAGAATACGTCGGTAGGGCGAAAAGTAAACAATTTATTGTACTGGTGTGCGTTAACGTACGATGAGCGAGGCGTCTTTGCTTCGATCGGCACTGTCTTGCGAATAAATAAAATGGCGAAATAAACGAATAATTTTCACTTCAATTTGATATTGTGTGTTGTGATTATGTAGTGATTTGCCAAAAAGTGAAACTACGTACTTTAAGACTTACTGGATGTTTTAAATGGAATTTGGGTTCATATATATGATTAAAACTTTAACAAATTATTTAAAATCGAAGAAGACCAACAAATATACTGTTGTCGTTAGCTAGTATAGCGCGGGTATCATTATTTTACTAGTGTCTATAATTTTAATATATTATAATTATTATCGATCGATTAGCTCAGTTGGTGAAGGGGCGGTTCGAATCCAGCCGAGGTCATGTATATGTGTAATGTGTATTTCTTTAATAAACATCTGATGTCTACACTATTTCTTACATTTCTAAAGAGAATTCAATAATATATTTTCGTTGTAACCTTGTAACCTGTTAAGGACATGTGTCCATAAGGTACTTCATATGCCACTAGACTAACGTGCCGTCAGTCCACAGATCATTAGGTTTATTAATCTGTGGATATGTATTTTATTATTATTCCAATATACACATACGAAATTTGTGGGAATAGATGAATGTTTGTTACACGCAGAACTATGGTAGGTACATCTGAATGTACAATGTGAATTGGAAAACAAACTTTCATTCTGATAAAGTTTTGAAGAGAATATTAAAAACTGCTTTCACAAATTACGGGGAAAACAATAACTAATATTTACGGCTGACAACCAAAACATGCCCTCCATCCTCCGCCCCTATCCGTGGGCCACCGGCTACTTACATACCGCACGGAACGCGACAACACAGCTGCCTTTCCGCTAGTATCCTGTAATCGAGATGTTCCTCCCCGGTCGAGTCGACATAATGCGTCCTTATGCGTGCTTGAAAATAACACCCTTTAAAAACATAACCTCAATTGTAACATTTCAATGGCTTAAAGGACAGTGATTACATTAGTTTCCTCTGTCTACGCATTCTGGCTTTCTTATCTAGCGCTGTTCCACAGAGCAAAGTAATATCGCTGTTCCCACAAATTGTGAAATGTCACATTCTGTTACAGGTGACAGCTATCAACTTGACGTCAACGCTATGACAGAAGCTTGCAATGTATAAATTCCGTTGCAGAGATTGCGAAAGGAAATTATTTTTCTGGCGTTATCTATTTTGTACGTGAAGCGAAAACTTTGTTCCCATTTCTAAAGAATTTCGAGTTAGATATATTTTGTAAGAGGTTAGTGCCTTGGTACATTGTAGCCCATAGATCATAGATCACATGATATGGCCGTGAAGCTGTGTTCTCGTTTCGTGTGATGTGCGACTTTTCGGTAGCCCATGGAAGAAGCTAGACTGTTCATTCTTACGAATGTTATGGGCTTCATTAAAATGCTCTAACTGCTCGATTGATCTATCATACTGATATTATAAATGCGAAAGTTTGTATGTTTGTTTGTTACTCCTTCACGCAAAAATTGCTAAACCGATTTCCATGAAATTTGGCACACATATAGAGAGTAACTTAGCACGTCATTTTATCCCAAAGAAATGTTCCTATGGGATGCCATGGGATGATTTTCTATTTTCCACGGGATCGAAATTTACGCGGGTGAAACCGCGGCGTACAGCTAGTTCTATTAAAAGATGACCGCGCCGAAACTCACACAGTAGTCTTATGTAGATTCGTCCTTACCTCTTCCCGTAATGAGACACCAGGCTCTCATAAATAGCACGAAATGCGACAGCTTACTCGAGACAGAGACACCACCCGCATGCCACAAGGTTGATAAAAGCGAGAGGCATTAAATGAAACCACATATTTAGTGTATAATTTCCAGGCTACACACCAAAAATCAGATCAATCGGAGCAATAGTTTAGCCTCAGGAATTTTTTTAAGTTTTTTCTCACTACGTACACGCTGTAACCCAGATGATCGTCGACTAAGGGCGACCGAGGTCATTCTCCCCGTGCGAGGTTGTACGCGCCGGTACAAAACATGATTACAATTTGTCGCTATTTAACATGTTTGAAAAAGTATTTTCGTATACTTGTCGTAAACATTTTTTTAATAGTTTCGGATTAATTGTAGGCACTTATAGCAACTGTGGTTTAATTTAATGCCTTTTTTGCCTGATTTTATCAATCCTGTATATGCATGGTAAGAGGTAGTCCAGGCTGCATGAATGAAGGCGAATTGATCCGCCGCGATTAGGGAGGTACCTCTCGCTTACACGAAACAGGCGTAAAGCGATAGTTGTAGCGTTTCGTGCGGTGTGTAAGTAGCCGGTGCCTTATAGAGGATGGAGGAAGGAAGGAAAACAACCTCTATGCGAATGTCTATGGGCGTCTTCTTTTACTATAAAAAAAATAAAAAACCGGCCAAGCGCGAGTCGGATTCTCGCATGTAGGGTTCAGTACCATCATCTATTAAAATAACTTGGTTTTTCATAGCGTTTGTATGAACAACAAAGTTGTATTTGCGTTTTTTGAAAATTTATTGTTTTTTAAAAACTAATAGTGTTATCTCGTTCAAATCAATTTTCGTAGAAAGTTTAATTTGAGATTTACAGCACATAATTTTTTTGGATTTCTCACTCCCTTATTTTAAAAGTATTTTTCCACTTTGGAAGAGTCGTATCTTTCAAACGATTGATTTTGACTAAAAATGGTTCTATGGACTAAAAATGGTTGTATGTAAGAAAGAACATTAGTGAATTCAGAACGACAAATGATAATCATAATAGAAATACGAGAAACAGGCATAATTAATTAGACATATCATTTCATAGACTTAGTAAAGTAAATTCCTTTCGGGGGTAATGCATACGCCTCTACAGTAGAATCCCAGAAAGCGTCCAAAAACTTTCGATTATTAAATTTAATTTGTTAAAGAGCGTTTGTGTGGTAAGGCATACTATAAGGTAACAGATTTTATGACAAATACCTCTTCCCAGGCTGTTTCTGTACCATAATTTTTGTAATTTCATAAATTGTATTGTATTATATCATTAATAATATTATGCAAATGTATTTGTATTTTTATATTTTTTACTTTTACATATCACAACATGAGGTCCGCTGAGTTTGTTTCGCCGGTTCTTCTCAGGACAGGGCTAGGGTTGAACCGGTGGTAGATTTAATTGTTGACGTTCAAAAAGTAATTCCTGTAATTTTATTTTGAATAAAAACTTTATGATTTTGATTTGATCTAGTAATCTTAATTTTATTTTTAAAGACCTATTCATAGATAATCCTTACATACAGATTGGATGAAAAGAATATTTATAGATTCAGTTCTATGTATGAAGTGGCCTCCCTTTATTTTTAATTTGTTTATTTTTATTCAAAATTCGAATAGCGTTTCACAGAATACATCAACCTACAATGTTTCAACACAATCCTAAAAGTTTCGGAAAAAATGGCTGTGACATGCGGACGGTCGGACGAACAGGCAGACAGACATGACGATTCTATAAGGGTTCCTTTTTTTGCCATTTATCTATGGAATCCCAAAAAAATGTATGAAGATGACGAATATTCACAGATTGTTTTTCTTCACAGACTCCATCGAGTATGTCGTCACAAGAGGAATATGACGAGCATTTGGTGGACCCGTTAATAATAATCGGCGTAGGACCGTCTACATTTCATAAAGAATATGACGTTGAAGGTAAACTCTTTCTAGCTTAGATTTTTTTAAGGGTGACAGTTCAGTCTATTATACTGCGTTTAGAGTTATTTTAACTCTGACGTTAGTTTGGCCAAAAAATACTATGTATGTTGCCATGACCACTTTTCTTGATTTCCTAATTAGAAATTAGAATGTGATGGTAATATTCTTATAGAAGTTTCTGGATTATTTCTTTTATTTAAAAAGGACATTATAGATATAATTATTAAAATATAAAGTATGTGTAATGTATTACATAAAAATAAAATCATATATTATATTATAATAAAAAAGAACATCTTAAACTAATAAAACAAAGCAGCACCGTTATTAAGTAAAACGGAAGTGATGTTTCAATGTTTGTTGAACTTTCTGAAATAAATTAAATCCTAGCAAGGATAGATTAAAAAGAGGTAATCTTTTTTTTTAATTTTAAACTCCATTTTATTTGGAGAAACATTAAATATAGGTAACCCTAACCATGGCATCTGTCATTGTCAACTGATAAAATTGTAGAGTAATTAGTAGCACAGAGCAAAGTAATATACTATAAAATTAGTGGTCTCTAAGTTTTATGATTAAAACACGTAGATTTTATATATGAAATAATATTAGTTATGTTTTTTCAGACATAATCACAACCGAAGATGAAGTTGTTATAGATACATGCAATTACAACAGAAAAATCTTTGACGAGTATATTAACGCTTTTGTTAAAGATACATCCATTTTGCCATACTCATTTAGCAAGATTAAAGAGAATTTAGAGTTTCTAGACTTATGTCGTCCCTTGAGTATACGAGTTGCAGATTGTAATAAATTTCCGTGGTACGAACGAGACATGGGCAAGATAATTCATAATGAAGATTTGGAAAAAAATATTCAATGGAAGCAAAATAACGTATCAATAGATTCAAAATTTAAGGAAATAATAGGAAATAAAGGCAGCGATACTTTTGACGCGAACAATGTTACATCTTGCAAAAGAAAAAGCAAAATTAAAATTTTTGATATTGATGATAAAGAAATATCAGACCTTATAAATGATAGTTGTTTTGACAGTATAAATGAATCTCAAAATAATAAATCTTCAATATGTTACGAAATAGATGATTTTGTCATGGTAAACGATATATACGAATGTCCTCCATTTGATAACGTTATTAAGCCCAAAAGAAAAAAAACCAGGGAGGCTACACCAAAGAAAAATTTTAAACTTTGTAAGAAAATTGATTGTATTTCGCTTTCTGTGGATAAAAAGACCCAATTATTTCAGTCAAAGAAAATAGTGCCTCATTATCACGAAAAAAAAGATGATATAATTATAACGAATGACCTTAATTTGAATGAACGCCAAGCTAACTGCAAAGTTAAGAAAGAACACGGCACAAATCGAAACAATAAAAAGAAACCAAAAAGTATTCCTAGATCAAATAAAGAAATATTAATGCCCAATCAAAGTGTAATGGATCATACATATACGGAAACTGAAAATGGTTTGGAAAAATATAGTACACAATTGAAAAACTCAAAAACTAAAAGTACTCTAACAAAACAGCCGAAAAAGAATAATATGTTAAATTCAACGAAGAAAAAGATTAAAGAAAAACTTGTAACGAGCATTAAAGAGCTCCAAGATAAATATTTTAGTAATTCTTCAAGTTTAGTTACTAAAAAAGGAACAGTAAATCCATCTTTATCATATGATGGTGCAAGTCTCGCTAAAGCAAGTGGTGTAGAATTTTCGTCGAATAATCTTTGTCACCCAGAAACGCCAAGTATTTATATTGTAAATAATAGCAACAAACATAATTTATTTCGTCCTAAAATTAATGATTCTTTACTCAAAAGTAATGAACGATATATACCAAATTTTGTTCCTAACATTGACAATCAAAACACATCTATCAATTTATCGTTAAAATCAAGATATACAGCGAAAGTATCTCAAACAGACACTCCAAGAAATAATTTGCATAAAAAATATGAATATAAGCAGGCTAAACATAGTAATATAGATGAAAAAAATAACGAAATGCGTTACACAGAAAACGTTTTAATTAATAACTCTGAAACTCTGTATAAATCACATAAAACTTGCGATAATCCTAAAAGTACGTATATTGAATTGGAACATACACTGAAATCGTCAAGAGAGGAACAACAACAAGGATATAAAACGTTACAAAATAATGAAAAATTAATAGCAAATGTATCTATGGAAAATACAATCCTAAATATTAAGACAAATAGTGATAATACAAAAATAAAAACATGTAATAATAAAAATTTTGAACGTAACAATAGTTGCAGGGACACCGTATTTAAAAATTCGCAAGTAATAGCAGTGAGTAAAAAAACTATAATGACTTGTAAAGATCAATCAATTCCTATGTTAAGTAAGGAGCTACAATTAAGTTCATCTAATTCAATAGGCGTATCGAAACAAAATAGTGTATCACAGCAGAATAAGGAACAAAAACAAACACATGCATATATTAAGGAACAAAATATGGCAACTGATAAAAGCATTCACAAAAATTCTTATGCAGATACACCGATTAATGATAATATTTTAGATATTATTCAAACTCAAAACAACAACAAAATTACGGAAATAGAAGAAAAACAGATAACCGAACCAATAACGAAACCTAGTACAGATTCAAAAATGCTTATAAATAAACAGAAAGAAATTAATCCAGATTTAGAATCTCATTGCACATACCATGAACCTTCTTCAACATCTAAAGCGGTGAATATCAGACCTAATTTAAAACAAATTAATAAATCCTGTTCAGGATACTCTCCACCCATTCTGCCTATCCCAACATATCATAAAGCTTTTGAAATATTGGATAAAATAAACCTCAAGAGTAAGTTTAGAATGAATATGGAATGCCGCGATGGACCTACAGTTGATGCATATAATGAAAACATGTTATTAAACCGGTGCATGACTATGGATATGCTGCAGCATACGAAATCTTCCGACAATATATAAAAATGCTTTGTGAATTTGGAGTGAATATGAGCTGGCATTTCTATGGACTAAATTAAGAGAAGAATATTTAGTTGTTATAATCATAAGTTATGTTTTGCTTATTGTTATAAATATTACGTATAAGATGGACTTTACATTAATTAAGAGGAGACTGTTTATAGTTGTTGTTGTTGTAGTTATAAGTTTTATTTTGTTATTGTAGTCATATATACAGGGTCAGTTTACAGTCAGATCACCGGCCAAATTTTAAAATAGTGAACTAAAGGTCAACCCAAGAATGTGTTTTAAATATTATCGTCTAATTGTAATATTTTGTTATATAAAAATATATTTGAAATAGTCCTTAAAAAAAATATTTCCTGTGGCAAAAAATAGCCTATGTTAATCTGTGATAATGTAGCATTCCAACAGTGATTTTTTTTTCAGTGAAACCTGAAAATTTGGCCAGTGACCAGAAATGAACCCTGTATAAAGTATAAGATATATAAGAGTAAGATTAGTGATATATAGTTGTTATTTACTTTATTTATAGTTGTTATTGTAATTATAAGTTATATTTCGTTAATTGTAGTTATTACTTGATAGTGTAGTGAAACCTTACTGTAAACGTGTTTTCTTAATGTGTAACAATGCAGGTCAGTGTATAAGCTTTTAACTAGTGAGATGGTAGTGCCATGCTGTATTGCAATTGATTTGCGCTACCGCCGTGAAGTGACAGATGTGCTGTCGCGTTTCCTGCTGTTTCTGAGTTTCCCGTGGCCCATAGCAGTGAAGAGCAACGCATATACAATTATGCTGATTTTAATTGCTCGTTTCTCTTATACTAAAAAACTTATTAATAATTAGGTATTTGTAATTAGCCACTCAAGTACAAGGACTGCTAATGTAATGAAATAAAAATGTTTTTATTCAAAGTAGAATTATAAAAACTAGAGATCCCGCGAAGATCAATATTCGATCTAAGTGAAGCTTTTTTGTAATTAAAAACTAAATATCATATGACATATTGTTATGTCATCGTAACTAAGGTAAACTATGTAGAATTTTCAAAACTTGCAAAAGACACACAACTTCGTCAATAATTACGTGTGTCTAATATATCAATGTGTCAAATGCATGGTAGTGTCCAAGTCTTATTTATCAAATTAAAGTACTTTACAATCATTGTTATTCAAAAATATTAGCGTTATGCACTTCTCTTACACGTAAACTATAAGTGTGCCAAATTTCAGAATCCTCCGTCCGCGCAATTGTCGCAAATGTTCCTAAAGATTTGCCTCACGTATTATAGATTACTGTTTGAACCTTTTTAGTAAGAGGTAGTGCCACGCTGTATGCTTGCATGCAGCCGAATTGGGCCGGCACGACCGTGGAGATACCTCTCGCTTACACGAGACCGGCGTGAAGTGACAGCTGCGCTGTCGCGTTTCGTGCGGTGTGTAAGTAGCCGGTGGCCCATGGAGGTGGGAGGAGAAAGGAGCACATTTGTATAGTCTTTATGCAGATGTCTATGGGCGTCGGTAGTCATCAAAATGGCTACAACTGCTCGTTTGCCCCCCTATACCATAAAAAAAAAAAATTACATGTACCACCATTTCAGTCCTACTACTTCCACACTCTTTTCTAAGAAGCTCTCGGATGATGCCGAAACGTGACAGCTGAGCGGTCGGTGCGTCAGTGTATGTGAGAAAGAGATACCTGCGCAGTATCTTGGTTTTTTTTTGTGCCAGCTCAATGCAACTGCAATGCATGGCAGTACCTGCTGCTAAAAGCTCGGTAAAACCTCGGGCCCGGGGACAAGAGGCGTAGCAACCGCCGGGGTACTTAAACTTAATTATCTTTTTTTTGTGAGAAATCTTTACCCTTCATAAGGGCCCCCAAACTAATGCATATACGGGGCCCCGACAGCTCGCTACGCCACGGACAAGAAACAGCATTAGTCTTTGGAGACTACGACGGCTGCCATTAGCACCGATTATAAGAGGTGTGTGCCGCACTGCTTGCAGCCGAATTGGGCCGGCGTGGGAGGTACCTCTGGCTTACACGAGACCGGCGTAAAGTGACAGCTGTCGCGTTCCGTGCGGTGTATAAGTAGCCGGTGGCCCATGGAGGTGGGAGGAGGAAGAAGGGCAGCACATCTGTATAGCTTCTATGGGGATGTCTATGGGCGTCGGTAGTCATGAAAATGCTTACAACTGTTCGTTTGCCCCCCTATAGCATAAAATAAAATCATATTCTAGGCCTCTGCCTCCCTTATCTGATCCCATTATATAGGACGTACCACAAAAAGTAGGTAAAGTTGCCGTCACTTCAGGCCGGCCTTACAGCGCGTTCACGACCACAGCGGTGCGAATTGCGGCGCGGTGATCGGTCGTCTGTCTCTCTCTCACTCGCGCGTCGAGTATCGAGTGAAAGAGAGACAGACGATCCGTTAACCGCGCCGGTCTCTCTCTCACTCGCGCGTCGAGTATCGAGTGAAAGAGAGACAGACGATCCGCTCACCGCGCCGCAATTCGCACCGCTGTGGTCGTGAACGCGCTGTTACCCGAGCAAAGTTACACCTTGTTGGAGGTAGTGCCATGCTGCAGCCGAATTGAGCACGACCGGGTCGGTACCTCTCGCTCACATGGTATCTGCGTAAAGTGGTGCCGTCGCGTTTGGTGCGGTGTGTGAGTTTCCTATGTTCCACGGTGGGAGAAGGGGGTGTAAGACAACGCATCTGTGTAACGTTTACGCGGATGTTTGTTTGTGGGCGTCGGTAGTCACGTATAGTCCAGACTGCTCCTTTGTCCCCCCAGTAGCAATAAGTCGTTCAGATTTCGCTGGCATTCAATTTGGCTTTGGTAAGAGGTAGTGCCACACTGCATGCTTGCATGCAGTCGAATTGGGCCAGCATGACCGGGGAGGTACCTCTCGCTTACACGAGACCGGCGTAAAGTGACAGCTGTGCTGTCGCGTTTCGTGCGGTGTGTAAGTAGGCGGTGGCCCATGGAGGTGGGAGGAGAAAGGAGGGCAGCGCATCTGTATAGCCTCTATGCGGATGTTTGTGGGCGTCGGTAGTCATGAAAATGGCTCCGACTGCTCGTTTGCCCTCCTGTATAAAAAAAAATTGAAATTCAAACTGAAATTTATTTCCTGCTCCTCCTACATTCTTCTGATTAAATTCGTTGCGGGTCCCAAGACAGATTTAGCTTTTCCCTCGGGCTCCCTGCGATCACATCAAAGGTTCAAGTGTGGTTGCCGCTGTCGATCCTGGCGACACAGGAGTAGCAGCGGTGGGAACGAGTGGTGGGCCAAAGACCGATTTAAAAAAAATGGCATTCAATTGCATTAATGTCAAAAGTAATACGACGGCCATTCTTGTGATACCAAATATGTAAAGAGATGGAAAATAATCTCGGAATCCATGTTACTTATGAATCTAAATAAAAGGTTCACTTTATTCGGGAAGTTTGAGGTAAATTCGCCTTAGTTTCTCGTATTTCTGACGTCTATTTAAACTGGCGAACGATATTCGACTCTATACTCAAGGGTGAAGGTATATTATCCTCTACCACATGTCCGTGTGGGACCCAGGGCTGTACCAAGGCAATATGAGGTACAGGAATACCTCACAGAATCACCCTTTCACTTCTTTATTGCATTTTTACGTTTCCATTTTCCGAAAATATAAAAGGTGCAATTTTGTAGTATCCTTCGAATATTCAAAAGTGTAACATAAGGTCTCTTTACCTACTATGTTATGCTACGTTTATACGTTGGTCAACCTCGGCCAACCTATGGTTGCTAACCGTCCCCCTCGACGGATCTCCACCTTGTCACGCTGAGGGAGCTTAGTAATAGAGGCTTTAACCACCACGGTGAAGCCTCTTGGCTTGCTGGGATGCTACGAGTGGGCTTGACCAGGGGCCCACTTTGAATGCGTCTGTGGAGGAGGGGTCGCGGGAGGAGAGGTGTATCGGTGTGTCGTTGCCGTGCACCCTATCTCCCGCGACCGAACGGGGGCGCACCGTCTGATGCGTTGGCGGTAGGGCCGCAGAGGAAGAGAAGATGCTGTGTGTCGTTGCCGTCCTCCCTGTCCTCTGCGGCCGTTTAATGGTTGGTCCGTCGCCCAGCGCGATGGGACCAGCCAATGTCAGAGGTCCTCCACCCGTCCCTTTGAATCACTTAAACTTATCAACTCGGAAAGGGATCGTAAACGCCTCGCCTAGAAAAGCGAAGACGATACGATCACGTTACGTTTCCCATAAGTGTGCGTTGCGGTATAAAGTTTCATACAAAGAATACTGACCGGCTCGAGGTGATACGGCTACGATCCCTTTCCGAGTTGATAAGTGTGCTGCGATCAGTAACCTCGTCTTCTTTACGTAAATATATATAAATGTTATTATTAAAAATATAAATGTTTGTATGTTCTGTATAGAATCGTAAACCATACACTGGATCATGTGATGATCTTTAGCAGCTGTTGTGGCCTGTAGGCCATAGGTACCCTGATTTTCAAACTTTTCGAAAACTCAACCGCACGCAGGCTGACGATGATAATCGCCACTCGTCATATTCCGCCCACAATCATCCCACAAGGGTCGGTAATGTACCGGGTCCGTCAATATCCCATCTCCGGGGCAGATCGTGTTTATAGGGTAATCTGGTGCCGGTACGAACTTGTAGGTACATTTATCTGAGCAAGCTGGCAGGTCCGGAGCCGGAGAAATGACGTCCATCTCTCATCCGCAAGTTTTAGCGGAGGAGGAATTTGCACAAGTAACGGAGCTTCATGCGGATGGCGGTAGTGTTTTGTTTTATATTTTTGTGAGCTAGAGTTTTTCGGCTGGAACAGTAACATCATATTCCCATACCCACATATTCATTTTTAATAAGAGGTAGTGCCGCACTGCATGCTTGCAATCAGCCGAATTGGGCCGGCACGACCAGGGAGGTACCTCTCGCTTACACGAGACCGGCGTGAATTGATAGCTGTGTTGTCGCGTTTCGTGCGGTGTGTAAGTAGCCGGTGGTCTATGCAGGTGGGAGGAGAAAGGAGGACATCTGTGTACTTTCTATACGGATGTCTATGGGCGCCGGTAGTCAAGAAAATGGCTCCGACTGCTCGTTTGCCCCCCTAAACCATAAAAAAATTATATTTTCTTAGGAGGTCGAGTACATGTAGGTATGTATGTAGATTTGTATGTTACCTGTTTGACGGATTTTAGCTTAGTAGTAAGTACAACTCGACTCGACTCACTAGCATTCCATTTATCAGTAGCTACATACAGACAGATGTGTGTAATTGTTTTATGGACAGTTTTATATCACGATCGAACAATTTTTATTTTTGACGCCCCACGAACTGGGCACGTGTCAGCCATTATTATATAAAGACCTTCGACTGTCGCAGCCGATATGCCGCTCACGTCACTCAGAGGTCGCGGGTCCGAATCCTACCACGTCATGGATGTTTGTGGATGATTCTCTGAAATATGCCTAAAATTTAAACGCCATCCATTACCATCTGATTCCAGTTTGTCTTTTATGGTATAAGGAATTAAAAATCGCACGACCCAATTCCGTGTGAAGATCACACCCATCGTCCAGCGTATTGGATATATTCCAAATACTTTAGGCTGCAGCACCAAAGTGAACGTTAAAAACCGGTCACGTGCCAGTCCGTCGCACACCGAGGGTTCCGTACCTATATACCCTGGTACCTACTACGTGTGTAACAGCTAAAATAAGTATGCAACTATTGTATGAAATCAAAGTAAACACAAGCTTGTAATGGTTTCACTGTAACTAGATGAGCCCCGTGGTTTCACCCACTTAAAGTCTAGCACAGGTAAACCAACAACAACAACAACCAATCTTACAACCTGGCTGGGGATTTTCTAGACAGATTAGTGAAGTTTATATCAAAATCTGTTGAGAAGTTTTCACGTTTTGACGTTCACATAAGCATACAAAACTTCTAAACTGTTAGAACTCTTCTGTTATCAATTCTATGTATCCCCAGACAAATGTGTTTCGAATATATTCCATGTACAGAATTTTGATTTTCTATAACCTCATTATATGTATAAATAAAATAAACTATAAAATACCTAGATTCTTTTTATGCATTGTTATGCATGTGTTATTAATTATTATATATTATCTTAGTTGCAAAAATTCATGATTTAATACATCGGTAAGGATCTTGTAAGTTTTCTTCACAGACAGACAACAAAGTGATCCCATAAGGGTTTTGTTTTTTTATCTTTGACACATGGAATCCTAAAAATACAAACTAGTTCAGAAGTAACGTAGGTTACTTCTTGGCACATAAGTGAGACTAGTATTAAATATTTAAATCGGACTCGGCGTCGTATTCTGAAAATCAGCTTTAATTACTGGAATAGTGAAGGAGACTAAAAGAACATATTTCAGGCGTGTACCACTATACATGTGATTAGAGAAAAATACATAGGTATGTTTATTTAAAACCCAGCTGCTGTACCCTGCGTGCGTTTCTACGCGTGGCGCCATCTGTCGAAAATTGGTCGTACCAACTCAGAAACCTTCGTGGGCTTTGCTAAAGACCACCACATGATCATTTGATATACTTTACGATTCTATAAAGAAAAAAAACAAACTAACATTATTTTTTATATTTATTTAAAATAAAATAAATGAGCTAAAATTAATAAAATAAATCAAATATAACATCTCGACAATTATTTATGGAAAATGATTTTGACTATCAGGTGAATTTGTAACGTCGGGATTGCAGCGACTAGACGCGGGTAGGGTTGCCAGGCGTCCGGATAAAGCCGGACATAGGTAGGCTTTTTGATTGCATGTCCGGCCAAAATAAACGGTGTCCGGCCTGTCCGGCTTTTGATAGGCTTTTTAAATTTCGCAACGAGCGAGTGCCGACGGAGTGCCGAGCGTAGCATTGGCATTTGGCATTCGATTTTATTTATTATTTCATTAGAATTTAACAACATTTAAGATAATAATAAAAAAAAGCATGATTTAACATACCATTTGGTTTTTTTATCGATAATGTAAGGTGTCCGGATTTTCTATCCAAATGTCAGGCCAATCTGGCTCGTCTGTTCGGCTTTTAGGTTTGGCGACCTGGCAACCCTAGACGCGAGGGGCGCACACTTCAAGACGCCAGACGCTGCGACTTAGACGCTAAAGTATATCAATTAACGTCTAAATGCAGTTGCGAGACCGCGATACTGTCGCACGACTGTCGCACGACTCTAAGGGCCAACCCACACGTACCACAACCACTCGACGACCACAACCACACCACGTTGTCGGGCTCACATTTTGTATTGAAAAGGAATAAAGTCATTCACACGTACCACATTTTGCAGTCATTATCGACCACTTGTGTGATAGCGACAACAACGACGTCGCGACCACGTCGCAACTACAACGCAACCACCAGCGACACCGAGAACTAGTGGCCGACCACATCGCAACCACAACGTTGCGTCGACGCCCGCGCTCTTCCCCCGCTCCCCCTTATTCACTCTGCGTTTGACTGAGGTGCCTCGTGGTTGAGCGATGTCGGACACCTTTCTTTTTGAACCTTCTAAGTATAGGATAATCAGTACGAAATTGGCGTTGACTTTTGTTTTCCAATAAAGGAAGTTCCCAATAAACTCTTTTTTGACGATTACGCTGACGTTGCTGTCGTCTTCTTCTTAATAAAAGCCATAACAAGGACAGCAATAACAAATTTTCCTCTTCGAATTCCATGACTTTGTTCGGACAACGCGTGTGTCCTCGTCGGTGTCGAACTGTGAACTATCTCAGCATACGACCTAACCACATCGCAACCACAACGCAACCACATCGACATTGTCGGAACCACAACGCAACCACAAAAAGTGACAGCGACACTATTCACACGTAACCACAGCTTGACTACATTTTGACGCTGCGATGTGGTGTGGTTGTGGTACCTGTGGGTTGGCCCTAATGGGACCGGGCGCAGAGAGTCGCAAAATCCTGCGACCGCATCGATGTAGTCACAAAGTCGACGGTCGTCTGAAAGTCGCGTGAGTGCTGTAGCTTTTACTCGTTTGTCCCTCTTTGCTACAAAAACTTGGAATCACAACATATATTAATTAATTTCTCCTAAAAGGGCTCTCTACTCTAATATAAACAAACACGTCATCAAGCGGCTAAAATACCCTTTCTCCCAAAAGCCTTCCCTAATAAAGTATTGTTAAAAAAGAATAGAAAGTGTAAGCTCGGAATATAAAATGTCCAATAGTCAAAAAATCGTATTTTCTTCGAGTAAAGATGTTCGGTAAGTGGTACACGGGTTCGCTAGAAAATACAAATACATGAAGCGCTCTCGAAGCCCTAAGCGTTTCTCTAATAGTGAAGTATAGTAGGTATAGGCCGTGCTGAATGGGGCACTGATATTTATAGTAACTTGTTGTGAATTCTCTGTAATGGTTTTTGAACAAAATTACTTGCCTAGACTACAGCTAGTTAGGCTACATTACAGACTACAGCTATATTAAAAAATGGTGTGTTTTAGACCACTCAACTGAAGTAAAACTCAATTATAGATTTAATATACAAAATAATTGCCGTAGTTACAATGATAATGTCATATGATATGTATTTTTTAAATACAAAAAAGTTTCACTTAAATCACAACTTCCTTTGACCTCGCCCGATGTGTGATTTTTGTAACGCTCTCGCTAGCTTACTCCCCATGTCAAGCGCGTATAGAAGTTTTACTTCAAATAATTGTTTGTATGTTATGGATTCTTAAATAAAAGCAGATTCGTTAATATATATATATACAATGTGTTAATTTTACACTGGATCAAAAAAAATGTACGGATACTAGATAAGAAATTATCGATAAAAAGTAGAAAGATTTTTTTTATGTCATCTATTTCGAAAAGAGGGGCATCATAATTTTTTTTTAATTTAAATTCTCATCTTTCGGTTATAATTTTTTTTCTCTTAAAGTAAACGGTGAATCTTTTTCAAAATAGTCTTATTTGAAAGTTAAAACATTTACCTTGCTAAAAAAATAAACGGCACCTACGGTTTCAAGCACAAAATTAGTTAAAAAAAAAACAAGGAGATATTTTTTTGTTAAAAAAATACATTTAATTTAAATTTTTGACCCATAACTTCAAAACTAGCACATTGAAGTGACTTTTTTAGTATGGTTTATTAAACTACACTATTTACTCTACAAGTTTTTTAAAACAGTATGGGGTCTATCTCTTTTAGTTTACAAAATAATCATCATCAAAGAAAGCCATTAGTTTGTTTATTTGCGCTTTTGTGCCATACAAAAAAAATAAAAAAAATAAAATGTCATTCAAACGATAATCTAATCTCTCATTTACGCTTTTATTCATCTATCTCTTTCTATCTTTACCAGCTATTGTTCGACTTTAGTATCTAAATATTTGTTTGTGTAAGTTGCGGCACAAAAGCGCAAATAAACAAACTAATGGCTTTTTTTGATGATAATTATTTTATAAACTAAAAGAGATAGTCCCCATATTGTTTTAAAAAACTTGTAGAGTAAATAGTGTAGTTTAATAAACCATACTAAAAAGTACCTTCAATGTGCTAGTTTTGAAGTTATGGGTCAAAAATTTAAATTAAATGTATTTTTTTAACAAAGGGTAGGTAGCGCATCTGTATAGTCTCTATACGGATGTCTATGGGTGTCGGTAGTCATGAAAATGTCTCCGACTGACCGGAAAAAAAATATCTAGGTATCCTGTTATTTTCAGATTTCAGACACGTCATAGAAGTCGGTGTTGGGTAGGTACTTTTGGGCTTCAGTGGCGTAAGTCCAGAACATCATTAAGCCCCATCAAGGACGTTTTATTTTTTTTATGGTATAGGGGGCAAACGAGCAGTCGGAGCCATTTTCATGACTACCGACACCCATAGACATCCATATAGAAACTACACAGATGCGCTGCCCTCCTTTATCCTTCCACTTCTATAGGCCACCGGCTACTTACACACCGCACGAAACGCGACAACAGAGCTGTCACTTCACGCCGGTCTCGTGTAAACGAGAGGTATCTCCCCGGTCGTGCCGGCCCAAATCGGCTGCATGCAAGCATGCATTCGTAAAAGAATTCAATAAAAGTGCTAATTAAACACATCAACTGCAGACATATGAAGGTACACAGAAGTAAGCCCGGATAATTGTTTAACTACCCGCAGTACAGAGTAATGTCGAACGAGAGACAAAGAACTGCTTCGTGAGTCGCGGTAATTCCATCATGGCGGCGCGTCGGAAACAAATAACAATTACTCGCGAAACTGCTACGTGTGCAGAGTTACCGAGAAACGCCAGCGAAACGCTGCTCTATGTGAGGCGCGTAAGGTTTAGTTTTCATTGTTGAGTTCTGAGTGGTTTTAGCAGAGCGACGTCCCGTGACGACTATCCGACTTGTTGGAGTTTACTCTCGAAGATGTAAGACATGAAATATAAAATTATACGAAGAGCTTTTAACTTTTTTTTGTGTGAACACTAAAAACGAAGGCCCATGTAAGTGGGAGGAGAAAGGTAGCTCTGTATAGCCTCAACGCCGTTGTCTATGGGCGTCGGTAGTAATGAAAATGGCTCCAACTGCTTGTTTGCCCCCCTATACCACAAAAAAAAAACAGTAATGCACGGAATCAAGTCCCGGGTTGCGCCAGCAACTTACGGTGCCTGCTGGAGTAAGGAAGTTGATTCGTTAATAAAGACATAACGTCGTCTTTGAATCGCATCGAAAACGGCTACAAGAAACGAAAATAATAACATACAAATGTTTGAATTATAAACTTAAATAATGAAATTTGTTTCCCATCAAGTGGATGCACATTTGGCGTCCGCGGAGAGGGAACTTGGATGTTCTCCAAGCGCGAGCCTCGAGGTGCTGCCGCCCCCCCCACCCCACGTCCCAACTCACCCGCGAGGGTCGCCAGCTTCTGTGATTCAACCGCCGAACGCTGCCAAGAAGTTAAGTGAATATGACGGGAGGGCGGGGGTTTGCTGATCTTGAAATGGATTTAAAACATTTTGGTACCTAGTTAATAAATATTTTTCTTGTTAATTGATCGTCACATGGCTCGTTCCCAAGTACGCGCCATTTCGATCATATCCACACTCGAATCTAATCATAACTACTACTACTATAACTGCAATCTGAATATCCTATCCTACTAATCGTTTTATGTTTGTTTGTTTGTTACTTCTTCACGCAAAAGGTGCTGAACCGATTTTCATGAAAAAATGTTAATATGGGATGCCATGGGCTAATTCTCTATTTTTCACAGGATCTTTACGGGGAAATTTACGCGGGCGAAATCGCGGGGCACAGCTAGTTCCTATTATAAACGTGAAAGCTTGTTATTCGTTATTATTAAACAGATTTGGTAGAAATTGTTTACAGTTATAGATAACAACTTGAAATAGCATTAATTATAAAGTAGTTAGTTAGTTTTACGCAAAAGACATACAGCGATCTCCGCGTCCTATATAATAACGCGTTTAGGATACTACTGGGGCGGTCGTGGAGATGCAGTGCGTCCGGTATGTTTGCAGAGGCACACACGATTTTTATGCCATAATACGTAAAAGGACAGCCTCTATGGCCAGCCGGTTGCGCACCGCCACCAAGAGTCTCCTGACCGTGTTTACAGATCGGTGGGACTCTTGCTGCGTCACTGGGCAAGGGTCCACACCATCAAGTGAATTTTATTAGAATTTTAAATAACGTATTAATAATTATATTTAACACAACATAACACTAACTAACAATATGGACACTAATTGTCTGAAATAGAGAATTTGAATTTGAATTGCAAAAAATGAATAAACATATTATAGGCGGGTAAAACCGCGGAGCACAGCTAGCGTTTCATAATTCCACCCGAACAAACTTGGGAAGTTTTCTTCTCCGAACTCGGCGAGTTCATATTTTTCTTGAAGTTATTCAGGTGGCCTCAAGTTCCAAGTTGTAAGTTGTCCGACATAACGACGAGCTGGAAAATGGAAATTTCCGTTATGAACCAGGAAAATGCGGAAATATTTATTTGTTAATCCATATTTAGCTCTTGAGAAATTAAATTGCGGGAAAGCAATTTGTCTGAATGCTTTATATGGATGGAGGAGGAGGAAGGAGGGCAACGCATCTGTGTACTCATTGATGCAGATGTCTATAGGTTTCTGTAGTTATGAAAATGGCTCCGATTGCTCGTTTGCTCTCTTATACTATAAAAAAATTGCTGATTTCATATTTATAACTTTCATCATTATCAGGTGTTTTAAGCTCTAGTTTATGGTTAGTGGAGATTGTGAGATATCAGTATGGAATAGGGTTCCCACCTCTTCCGGAATTTCGGGAGTCTCCCGGATTTGAGCACTGAAAACTAGAATCTCTCATCACCCAGAAGGAATTTAAAATACACAAAATTCTCCCGGAATATCAAGTTGTTCATAAGTAACGACACTCGAAGTCGTAATGGCTAAGAGCGGCATAATGCTCAGCAACACGCGAACCCGTAGTCTATTCTTTACTCTGTCTACGGGCGTAAACCACGACCGCAAAATCGTGTAAATGCAGAACATGCCAAGACGGGAATACAAATCTTTTTCAATTATAACATTGTCTGTAAAGAGTTTTTTTTAACTTGTCATATCTAGACCAGATATTTTATAATCTGTTCATTCTAATGTAAAATACTTGATCTAAGGTAAAATATAAGTTCAAAATAAATGTTATGATAATTTAATATTATGTTTCGTTTCTCTCCCGGATTTACACAGCGGAGAGGTGGTAACCCTAGTATGGAAGGATGAGCGTAGATGAATACAGTCTGCTACATCATAATCGTAGTGACAAACATCCGTAGACTATATCGTAAAGAAAAAGGCGTTAGGCTCAATTCACACGAAAAGCGTGGCGAAGCGCAGCGAAACGGAGCGCACTTTCAGTGTCATATAAATTTAAACTTTATTTTCATTACTGTAGTACTTATTATCGAATTCTCGCGACTTCCGCGCGGATTCCAGCGAATTCTCGCGCAGTCGCGGGAATCCGCGCGACTCGTTCGAGTTTCTCATGCGATAATAAGTATTATAGCAATTATTATAAAGTTGAAATTCATATGACACATAAACTGCACTTTGCTTCGTTGCGCTTCACCGCGCTTTTGGTGTGAATTGGACCCTTATCTGACAGGCGCATATCATGTAGGACGACGCGTCGGCGGGCCGCATGCAGCCCACAGGCCGCGGGTTGGCGACCGCTGGCATAGAGGGACAGACGAGAAAATAATTTAAAACACCTTTTCTAAATGACTCGATCACGAAATATTTGTATTTTATTTTTTATTTCGATATTTCAGTTAATAAATAAGCGAAAATTAGAATTCTCGTCACTAAACATTATTGAAATAGCTCTCAAATAAATTCCAATTATACGGAGAGCCGTTGTAAATGATAATAATTAAATTGCGAAATATCTTAAACGGCTTGTCAAAACAACTCCAAGGTACATTCCCGAATTTTGGATGAATTAAATTGTCCTTTTATGAAATTGCAATTTGTCGGGGATTCCCGGCATTCGAATTTCAAATTATAAATAAATGTCCGTTGAGAATTCGGATACTTTTATGACATTTTCGAAATGCAAGCAGTTTAGCAATTTTGTTCTTTGTCGTCTGTTTATTTATCTTTAAGATTCAACTCATCATGACCATACTTCACCGATCTAGTCTTTTCGTCGCAAGGAAACCGTATTTTATTTATTTACTAGCTGTGCCCCGCGTTTATTTTCTAAGAAATCCATACACCCTATATCACCCCCTTAGGGGTTGACTTTCTAAAAATCCTATGCCTACGCATAATTTCAGCCCGATCCGTCCAGTGGTTTGGGCTGTGCGTTGATAGATGACTATGTCACCTTTGAGTTTTGTGTGTATTTATTATTGACACCAGGCATAAATACAATATTAACAATAAGGTTGGATTAAAAGAAGTGCTGATGCGTGCACTTTTACAGGTGCCACAGAATTCAGAATAAAGTCAATATGTAATAATTTGAATTAGTAATAATTAATAAGTACATGCTTAATAATTAATAAGTGCTTGCATGCAGCCGAATTGGGCCGGCACGACCGGGGAGGTACCTCTCGCTTACACAAGACCGGCGTAAAGTAACAGATGTTCTGTCGCGTTTCGTGCGGT
This sequence comes from Calycopis cecrops, assembly GCA_001625245.1. Classification (NCBI taxonomy): domain Eukaryota; kingdom Metazoa; phylum Arthropoda; class Insecta; order Lepidoptera; family Lycaenidae; genus Calycopis; species Calycopis cecrops. The sequence continues at coordinate 33,146 of LUGF01031127.1, forward strand.
GTGTAAGTAGCCGGTGGCCCATGGGGGTGGGAGGAGAAAGGAGGGCAGCGCATTTGTATAGTCTCTATGCGGTTGTCCGTGGGCGTCGGTAGTCATGAAAATGGCTCCGACTGCTCGTTTGCCCCCCTTTACCATAAAAAAGAAATAATAATAATTTCAATATAAATAGGAATTGGTCAAAAAAATAATAATATAAATTCGGATGCATGTGGAAATTGAGTTAAATTAAATTAATTAAATGTTTAATTAATAAACATGCTTATCTACATACAAAGTATTCAGATTCAAATAAATAAGATTATAATAAATTAAGATTAGATTAGTGTCAAAGAATCAATTAATTGGACCGACATACAATTTTTATTTAGTATATTTAACTATATAATAAAAATTAAATATTTTACTTTTGTATATGTCGAAAAAATTTGTGCACCGTCTAACTAGCCTGGGGTGAGTTGTAAATTGTAATGGCCTCCGCACACTTATCAAATCGGAAAGGGATCGGTACCGTATCGCCTACGTTTGTCGAGGCGATTACGTTGCGGTTCCCATTAGTGTGCGTTGCAGTATGGAGTTTCATACAAAGAATATTGTACGGCTTGAGGTGATACGGTTACATTCCCTTTCCGAGTTGATAAGTATGCGTGCGGTGACTAAAAGGGTCTACCATTGGCTTCAGCTATGAATTGGCTACTCACAAACCGCACGAAACATACAACGGCGGTATCCTGTGAGCGGCAGTACCCCGGTCGTTCCCGCCCAATTCCACTACCATGCAGCATGGCGTTGATCGACTTTTTGTGTATTATGCAGCGGCCCTCTCCACTTGAGAGTATAAGGTAAGAATAAGTTTTAGCCCCGATATTAATAGATTGGAGGTTTTCGAACGCGTGGCCCACAGGCTGTTTTATTTGAATTGTTGTATTGTACATTAATAAATAAGCGAGAGACATTAATAAACCACATGCTTAGTGTATTATTTCCAGACTACACAATAAAAATCCGATCAATCGGAGCAATAGTTTAGCCACAGGAGTTTTTCAAAGTTTTTTTCTCACTTCGTATACGCTTTACACCAGCTGATCGTCGACCATGAGCGGCCGGGGTCATTCACCCCGTTCAAGGTTGTACGCGCCGCCGGTACAAAGCATGATTACATTTTTTCGCTATTTAATTTGTTTTAAGTGTTTTCGTATACTTGTCGTAAACCTTTTTTTCATAGTTTCGGATTTACTGAAGCACTTATAGTATATGTGGTTTAATTTAATGCCTCTCGCATTTAACAACCTTGTATACTGTTTTACTCGAAAATATGAAAAGAAAAAAAGAATTGTATAATAAAGCGACTGGTAATATTTACAACGAAGCCCACGAATAGTTTCACCGAATAAAATATAATATCTACCAAAGACACAAAGAACCCCTTTTATACGTTTCTTTATCAATGAACGTTAATTCTTCCTGCGCGGCTGAACTGATAAAAGTTGGCTCGGTACTGAAACTACAGCAATTAAGCCGCAACTACACTTTTTTCTCGATTGTGGATGGAAAAAACAAGATTTACGAGCACAGTTTTTGTATTGAATTTGATTTTTTAATTCTCTTTCCCTTAGCTTTTAATTCTAATTGCAATTTTATCGTAGAAGAGGGAGCTGTTGTAAAAACTGAGTGAGTCAGCGTCAACACTAGAGGCGGCTGTACCTTATGTGCTCTTGAACCTTGCTTGCTGAAAGAGGTATTGACGTAGATTTATACACTTATACAGGGTGGTGACACGTTGCTGCATGCATGTAGCTGATTTGCACCGGCATGGCCGAGGAAGTACCTCTCGTTTACACGATACCGGCGTAAAGTGTTATTGTCTCGTTTTGTGTGGTAAGTAGCCGGTGGCCCATGAGGATGGGAGGAGGAAGGGCAACGCATCAGTTTGGCTCTAAATGGATGTTTATGGGCGTCTGTAGTCATGAAAATAGCTCTGTTTGCCCCCATAAACTATATAAAATTCACTTCCTTTTACGGAAATTATTTTACTGTAGCAGCCCAGTTGTGGAACGCACTCCCAGAGGATATACAGCAGAGCCCTTCTGCTGAGATATTTAAATCTAGATTGAAGAAGCACTACTTATCATCAATATAGCTTAGTCCATAAATATGTATTTATATTTATTATATGATGTATAAATGTATGATATTAAGGTTTATTTAGTATGTTTAATGTGTAGGTTTATTATATACATATATGAATGTATTTATTGTATGCATATGTTGTAAGTTGTGATTAATTTATATTTATAGGCAATTAGTTTTCGTATTTTTATTATTTTTTTTTTTTTGTTTTTGAATTTTTTGTATGTACCCACTACAACCGTATTAAAATTACTGTATGAATTGTGTTGGTTGGCTGGAAGAGATCCCTTGCAGAGATAAGCACACCAGTGTACTTCTCTTATATTAGTATTAAGACACTCTTGTAATAAATTTCACGTACATAAAGAATAAATAAAAAAAAAATAAATAAAAAACATTCGAATAGCAATAACAAGCACCAAGGCGCTACTTGCGTCTATCCCAAAATAATTTCGCTCATCGAAGTGGAAAATCAAAGCGTTTCTACTTCCTAAGTAACTGTTACATCGTAAACAAAAACAATATCAACGGGAACAAGTTTTGAAACTCCAAAAAAATATACAAACCTTAAATATATATTCGTTAAAAACTTTTTACAAAGAACATCATTGAATAAGTGAATTTATCGAGGTGTATCGAGTACCGAAGTTCCCTTTCAGAGTTCGGAAGAAACTCTGTGACGAATACACAAAGTCTGTGAGGCTCACTGAGCTATATTTTTACCGTCATCTTCCAGACCTTGGTAACGCAGGCGTGAAATACTTTGAATTTAGATGGACTAGGTTTACATTCACCAGGCCATTCAGCGGGTTCCTAATGGATGCGAATTACAGAAGACCGGCAGACTGGGTTTTCATTAAAAGATGCCTTTTTTCCAGCAGTGTATCGATATGGAGTTACCATGACGATGATGAATATAAATTAACCCCATTTCATAACCAAACTCATAAATTCCATGACTGTCATCACATTTCACTGTAATTATTTAACTTTCAGTTATTCCGGTGCACGGAATAATGTCGACCGTCTATCATGACGAGTATCAATCATATTAAGTGTCCGACCGAGTGGTCCGAATGTGTCGCAGGTACAGTGGTCGTTACGCCAGATGTCGCGGGTTCAAATCCCGACCAAATCGTTATTTGTGTTTTCTACTATAAAGTTAAGTTTTTTTTTTTTTTTTTTATAGCAT
>LUGF01031158.1:0-12807 GCA_001625245.1 Calycopis cecrops
CGGTACAGTGATATACAAACGTTCAGGCGATAAACAGCGCGTCCGGCATTCAGGATTCACATAACTCGCTGGCGAATTTTATATTTTCTTTGTGCTTGTACTATTGCGACTTATGAGAATCCGTATGTTCACAATATATGTGTTTCTGATGATAAATACTATAACGAATCACACAAGCCAAGATACATCTAAAAGGTGTGTAAGTCTAAAGCAACTTAAATTGAAATCATTTACGAACTTCAAATTTAATTTGCTTTATATTCACGAGCCACGAGGTATTGAAGTGGAATAATGTTGTACTAGGAAAGTAGAAGTTCGAAGGAGGCTGTTTCAGGGAAGTGCACGTTTTCCATGTTCACAAAGGGGCAATTGGCGATTTTGCAAGCAAGAAAGGCAATTTTCACAAAAAGGAAAACGCATCTTTCGTTTTAATTATAATTATGTATTGTTATGCTGTGTAGGTACGTAAAGTTGTCGTTCTAATCTACACGGCTACAAACATCCACACAACCAAGGTATGCCAATAAGTTTCCATCTTTACCTGATCTTTCTTAAACGTGACATTTTTAATATCATACAGTTTAACTTAAGGGTAACATGTACACAAACCTGTAGCAGTTAGAACTGTAGAGTAATAGGGGTTCATCAATTCAGCGAAGGCTGGGCTTACAAATATTCACGCTTATAAAGGAAAATTAATCTTCCCGGTTTTGTGCTTTAAGAATTGGATTCGAGTTGAATACGACAGATATATGTTTCTTTTTTCTTGTGAAAACCCGCACACATGCGTGTGACTGTGTGGGTTATTAAAAGCGCAGTTATGTGTGTGTTCCCATCGCCTGGCAATCGTCTGTTGTCGCCCACATGCCCGGCCCGCCTCTGTAAACAAACCCACCCGATTGGGTTGATTTTTGGAATAAAATCACTTGAGTGTTAACTGTTTTCTAGAAACATACGTGTGGAATATGTACGGCTAATTGTATTTGGGTTGCTGGTTTTAATGTTCATTTTTTGACCAGCGATATAGTATAAATTAGATATTCTGTAATAGGAGAATTACAGACGAAGTTGGCGGATACGTCCGGGTAGAGAATTAATATATAATAAATAATAATATACCATTGGCGAATTTAAAAACAATCTCACGGTTCGCGTGAGGCTGCATTTGCATGATAGGGCACACATTAGCATAACTTGTTAATGTGCATATTTAGTGCCGATTTAGTGGACAAAAATTGTTATTTTCCTCCTTCGGCAGGCTCGGCAAAACTCATGTTATACTGAATAGTTAATTATCATCAACGTTCACGTTTAAAAATTTGCGTGGTGTTTTGATTTAATTTTTTAGAAGCTTTTTCGTTCCAAGACGTCTTTTGTTTACACTTTGTCAACAAAAACAGCATTTACCTAGCATCTTTGCACAATACATCCATCGTGTGTGTATGTGATATTAATATCCCTAAAAGGGTTGCATCACGCTGGAAGTGTACCAGGCTGTCATCACTGTGGAGCGCACTGCTCAGGGGCCGGTGATGGTTTAATAGCTTTTAAGTTGCGGACGACAGACGAGCGAGTCATAGGCGTTCGATGAGAAACTAATACTTTGTAATGTTTAATGTATTTTAAATATAGTTAATCAACTTAAAATTTTACTTATAACCAAAGAAGTTTATAATATTTTTTGGCGTAATGTCCGAGGTGTTCGTGAGAAATGATGACTCATCATTGATGAGCGAACGAATACATGACGCTTCTAGTTTTATCAGCAAATCTGAAACGAGTAAAGCGCTGTGCGCACAGCGCTTCACTCATCAGGTAATGTTTTTCTAGCGCATGTGTATAAAATTTTAACGTAGATCTTCTGAATCCTCTAAAACATAGTCTTTGGCTTGACGGATTTTAGCAGCTGCAGAACAGGCGATTGCGTGTCTTTAGACCCGTCTTGATAGCAGATATATTTTAAGCAGTATTTTTTTATTTATTTAATGTACTATCTTTATACATGCATATTTTAAGTCCGTATGAAAACTCGCAATTGATGCAAATTTTTAAAACATCGTCTACAACATCAAGAAGCATATCTTAAATAGTAAATAGAATAGTGTTTACAGTTAAATAGGTTAGCATATACGTAACATATTTATTGTTAATGCGCCTGACATTGTAAATATGCGACACATCATCTATTGCCAATAATTACAAACAACGATAACAAGTCTCGCTATTTAATAATCTGAAAGGTCGTCCACCGGTCGTATATTATGAGCACAGCCCTAACAGGTTTCTACTTGTTCCAAAATTCCATTTGGCAGACTTCTACAGTCAGGGTTTAAACTGGTAAATTATAGCTAATTGAGATAGAGAAATAGATTGGTTAACTAAAATACAGAAAACTAACTTTTTAATCATTCTAACAAAATCCCCATTTCATAGGTAAAGCTGCTTTAAAAGTCCGCTGCTACTTATGATGTTGATGTTGGACGTAGCACAATCACAATCACAGTAACAAACTGCTCCTGTTGACTCATGTATTCCTGGTATTAAACTCGTGTAGAATTATCCCGGATGATGCTTTCTCGTCACGGGAGGCGATAGGATAAATCAGGAGAGGCCTAGAATTCTAATGGTGTGATCCTGGATACGCCATCCACTCAAATATTCCCTTTTTCTAAGACAGGTTCAGTTTACTCCTTGTGTCATACTAGGAACGCATAAAACGATGAAGCTTGATCAATTGCACACGGGATACAGGCCGATGCACTCAGACATAAACAACCCACACAGTTTACGTTGCATTTATTTTAACTCACACAGAAGTTATGTTTCAGTACAGACATGTCTACGTGACCTTTCGATACTTGGTAATAACATGTATATTTTATACCTATTGTATTAATAATTGCCCAAGATGTACGCTAAAATGGGCCGGCACGGCCGGGGAGCTACATCTCGCCCACGTAACACTGCTATAAGGTGTTTTGATGCATTTCAAATTGTAATTACATTAGAAAACTTAATCATCAGCGAATTTTTGCTTGTCCCATTTGTTTCAGCTGTATTTTGATTACATTCATTTGGGAGTACCAAATTATTGTGATCAAAAATACAACTGTTATGTGCATGTTTTGACGATCGCATAAAAAAAACCTAGAATTATGAAATTTGGCAGAATTTTGGAGTAAAATTAAATTAAGGTATCAATAATCGGGAACTTTATAATATTCTATTAAAACAATTTTCACTGTGTGTTCATGTTATAATGATTTTCACGACGACCGACGCCCATAGACATCAGCACGCAGGCTATGCAGATGCGTTGCCCGCCATCCTCCTCTCTACTGACTCTCTACTCTTCATCCTAGATGGATACTCACATACTGCACGAACCGCGACAGCATAGCTGTCTCTTTACGCCGGTGTCATCAGTAGTGTAAGCGCGAGGCACCTGCCCGTTCATGCCGGTCCAATTATTCGGCTGCACGCAGCGTGGCACTACTTCTTACTAAAAGTTAATAAATTACATCCTACTAATATTATAAATGCAAAAGTTTGTAAGGATGTTTGTTACTCTTTCACACAAAAACTACTGGACGGATTTTCATGAAACTTTACAGTAATATAGCTTTCATATCAGAATAACTTAAGTTAAAATTTTGAATCATTTTTGAAGTCCGAAATCCACGCGGGCGGAGCCGCGGGCGGAAGCTAGTTATAATCTAAGTGATTGAAAATATGTCCTTTGTTTTTTGAAACCATGTTGGTACATTTGCACATTACCTGTACCGAGAAGATGTGCAAAAAACTAATATTTTATTATTCGATTTTGTTATTTTAATTTAAATAAATTATTCTTCCTACGCACACAAACTATTCCTCAAATTTGTAGTACACAAATTATCAATGTAGTAATAGTATGTTTAGTTTTTATTTACAGAAGTCGTATACATAGTCAAACTCTTCTCAAAATCTAATGTTTTTTTTTCTGTGTACATAAGATAAATTAAGTTCAAATTTGGATCTCTGGGCGATTACTAATTTTATGAGTTATTTGTTAACATGTATCATTTTGATGTTGACAGGTTCGCCGTCGATGTTCGCCGGAGTCCGTGGGGTCCACGGGCAGATGTTGTCTGGGGGATCTCTGAGTGGGACGTCTATAAGCGGCTTGGGAGGGTTCGCCCATCACCTGTCCTCCCCCCTACCGACTCTGCCGCCTGATCGCAAGCCTGCTACGCCGCTGCCTGCTTTGCCGCCTCCTGCATCACTGGCGCCTTCGTCGTCATCTACAGTGCACTCCTATTATGACCACCTAATCTGAACCACAAGTATTGGTGAGTATTCAAAACGGCAAAGCCCCGTTTTCAGAAATCAAACCTACTCTATAAATATGCTATCCTGGTTAAAAATAAATTGAAACTAAAAAAAGTTAACCACAAAACCAATTTGTGCATGTGTGCTGTGTAAAAAGCTTAAATTTCGTGACAGTCGATAAAATAAAATTACGTTTGTGTGTTTAACATGATTGTGTTAATAGTAACAGAGCCTTCCTGTAGTTGTAGCCCTCTATCCCTTTCTATCCTGCTATAATCGGCATCTTTTGACCCGTTCTAACGTTCTGTATCCGCCAATTAGTGCCTTGCCTTTACTTAAATATAGTTCAATATCGTCTGTAAGTATTGTCTAATATAATAAATACCAAAAGTAAAGGAATTCAATTACAAATACAGTCCAGATTACAATAAAGCAGTACTTCTTGAATTCTTTCAATATTTTTATATCGTTTAAGAAAAGAAAATATTTTATGAGAAATTGATTGTAAAAGCATTTGAGTCAATCCTACTTCTATTATTATTGCGAAAGTTTGTGTGTATGTTTGTCATTCTTCCAAAACGGATGAAATTTTGCACAGATATAGTATAAACATATTATAGAGGGTAGCCTAGAATAACATAAAATCTTATCCTTTATTCTATATATATCTAATTATTTTTATTATATATTTGACATGGATTTTACGCAGGTGAAACAGCGGGCTCGGCTAGGCTCTCTATTTTCAACTAACTATAATTTAGATTGGAGAGCAATATTTTTAGAACTATAAGATTTTCCTTTTTTTTTTCTATTCAACAATGCTTTAGAGACACAACAAACAGTTGTATTACAGGATGGCATACAGCTATGCTCTAGCGTTTCTTGTAATTTTGTTTCCGATGGCCCAATCGAGACTAGGTTTGTAGGGGAGCGGTATGGGCTTGGGTGGTCATCAAAACACTTCAACTGGTTTTCCACCATAAACTAATAATCAAAAATTCAACAAGAAGTACTTCCCCGATTATGTTGATTTAAGGGAAGCGCAAGGAAGCAATATTATAGAGTTTTTAAGTTTATTATGTTACCACTTATAAAACATACAGGTAACATCCATTTACTAACTTAGCCTCGAGCCCACACTCACATTCTTAAACAAAAGTAACTTTATACTACACATTGTTGGAGTTTACTTTTACCTTAGATTAAGTATTTATTACATACTTCATGAAGTGTATACTTCATGTAGGACTTTTACTGACATATACGAAAAAATACGAACAGTGAAATCGTGTGAAACATATCACGATCAGCGTAACGTAACGCTTTTCCGCGCTTACGTCGGTAATGTCTCTTCACTTCAGAAACTTGTTCGTCCCACGTGCCCTACTTTCTCATGTAGAGAAATATTTATATTTTCAGATAGAGAGGAAGTTCTGCCAAAGAGTAAGAAGAAATAGTGTTAAATCAAAACGATGCTGCATTTACAAGCACGGAGGTGACATGGTTCTTTCTTTTCTAAATCGTTTTATTAGTTTTTATTTAAGAGACATTGGGTATACTTTAGAAAATCAAAAATTGGCTTAAAAAAAAACAAATAGAAATAGTTTAAGCTGGGCTAGCAGATACTTTTTTTTTACTTTACTTTTAATTGATGTTAATACCTACGTTACTGCGACAAAATATCTATTACCAATATGTACACATAATAAAAATATGTCATATTAGTAAACAAATAAGTACTTTAGATTAAATTGCACTTGTAAATGGTATTAATTGTATTATCTTATACTACAACTATGACTACTTACATGTACGAATTAAATGTGAGGAAATTTTAACAGCGATCAAAAAAAAGTATCCGAAAATAGACAAAACTTATCTTAAAAGTTATTAGTTTTCATTTTTATTATTGTTAATTAAGGCAGAAAAATAAATGTGTTGTTGCAGTTTTTTCTTATGCTATTCAGAATTCTATCAGTTGTGTGTTTGTCTAGTTTGTAAACAAGACTTTCTTAAATATTTTTTTTACTTTATGGTTTCGACTGTATGGAGCAGAGTCTCATTACGCAATTTGTTTTACCACTTTACTGGCGCATTCACCAGGACATTATAAACTCTGAAGAGATGTACGTACACACCAACAAAATCACGTATAAAGATGCTGTTTCACACATTATATTCGATCTGTCTAGACTCTGGAAGCCTCTCCCTTTTCGAATGAAAATAGTTTAAGTGTTCTATGAATATTTCTAATACTTATTGATACCTATTGAAAATTGTTTACAATTAGGTAATGTAGTGTTACTTATTATATATAACCTACCTATTATTTTTCGTAAAAAGCCTAATCTTTTTGATGTTTAACTATCGAAATATCCTCTAAGATAGAGTTGTCTAAGTAATAGTAAGAGTTTGAAATCACAGTGATATTATTGCTAAATATTTTAATATTGTAGTATATTTATTGTAAACGTAATTATTTGTAGCTGATAACTAGTATGGGTTAATAAGGAGACCGGCAGCGTGTGAAACGATATAATGGAACGAATATTTATATTTCATCACAATTCAAGTACGAGGGATACGCGTAGGAAATAAATTTGACATATCCGCGTTGTAGTAGGTACCTACTTAAACTTACAGTATTTCGAATGATGGTGCTTTTGAATTATTAGGGTGGGAACTAAAAGTTCAGAAGTTCAAAGTTCAGAGGCCCCGCAGACACGTAGAAGAAGAGACGCCTTATTGTTTTTATTTTTTATTTTTAACAAAATAAATTTGTTAAATTTTTTAATAACTTGTTAGCGATTCCATTTAGCGAAAATTACTTCAAACAGCACAACAAACCTGGCACAGGATTTTTGTGCAGATATCGGTTTTATGCACTGATCATATTTATTAACAATAGTTGAAGTGGTAATAGTAATGAAAATGGAGTCCACCAATTAACTCTTCACTTGCCATATTTGTGTATAAATACCTGGATTGAGTGGTGGCACTCGGTGCCACCACTCAATCCAGGTACACGCACAGACAAGAAGTAGTGCCCTCTCTAGTGACACAAGTAATTTTTTGGGGGCCCTTTTGGGAGTGAATTAAGAATTTTGATGATCGGGAATGTGGAAAAACTAGGTACCTATATTCATTATTGGAGGAACTCTTTTTATAATTCCGCATTCTATATCCTCCTATTTTCAAGGCACAGCTGCTATTAAATTTTATTGTCATAAAATGTGATTGTATCTACATTTTAAAAATGTGTAGTGTCTAAAGTTCTGAGTGTCTGAAGTTTTCGAAACAGAATATTCAAATATTTAACATCAATGTTTTTAGAATTCACGGTTTTACAGCTACATTTCTACACATAATAATAATATGTATTCTTGATTCTGTTAGTATTTTTATGTGCAATGTAAGAAAAATCGAGTAATTATTAGACAAATTATAGGTTTAGTTCTAATAGGTGTAATACAAAATAGTTTTTATTGTAAAACAAGTGAGCGTCAAATGTCTCAAAACAGGTCACATTTCCAAGAGATCAGAATATAATGCTTCATTTCCATCCATCCAGCCGCGCGAATGTGCCGTCCAGAGCCCGGGGCGATTCATCACTCTGTCTGCTAATACAGAGAAGCTTGATCAATGACAGTTATGATCCACTCGTGAGTTCTGGTGGTCTGTTGTCGAGAGGAGGGGCGCAGTGGATGAATGTAGACGTAGTACGGCCGCTGCCTGGCTGTTCACTCAACGATGGTGTCATGGCGTCGGAGTGGAGTGGCCAAACCGACACCATAACACACGAACACTTCAATAACTCAAAATTAATGTAATAGTTTGAATGTCTCCAGAAATTCAGTTTTCCTTGGGAAATAAATTTCTGTGAATTACTTTTGATGCTTACTTTATATAGATCTATTAATTATAAATTATACTTAAGAATGATTATTTTATAAGCTGTTTCTATTAAATAAATTATCCTAAACTATTGATGTCTTGTTTTACTTATCATTTTTTTTTAAATCGTCTCAGGATTTAAGACGTAGTTTAGTGTTGCAAGGAACCGATGGGGTCGGCTCGGCTATACAGTCACGTTTCGCACGAGATCTGTGGTTTCATAATCCATTGGGGGGAGGGGAGAAGGAGGGCATAACATCATCGTATTCTTGATCTTCCTTGTTCAGTACATGCACTAATGTCCGTTGCCCAAACGGGGGCTGGTTGGACAGGATCTACGCATCTGCTTATCTCTAGTTATTATCATGCCATGGCCGTCTGACAAGGTTTCTTCTCTAGATTATGAACTAAACACAAAAAAGACAACCATAAAGTTTTGATATAAGCACGAACTGATTTTATTGACCCTACGTAACACGACTTATCAATCACGTGGCGCCATAACGTGAGCGAGCTATATGATATGTTCCCTAGGGATGTTACGGAGCTTCGACTCCGATGCCGATAATTCTGAATTTCCGATTACTGTTTCACTTTCGATTCCGATTTCGGCTCTACATTCGGCCACTCTTAAATCGGAGGTTTTATCAGAGGTTTTTTTTTAATGATATAGGAGTGCAAACGAGCAGCCGGAGCCATTTTCATGACTACCGACGCCCACAAACATCCGCATAGAGGCTATACAAATGCGCTGCCCTCCTTTCTCCTCCCACCTCCATGGGCCATCGGCTACTTACACACCACACGAAACGCGACAGCACAGCTGTCACTTTACGCCAGTCTCGTGTAAGCGAGAGGTACCTCCCCGGTCGTGCCGGCCCAATTCGACTGCATGCCAGCATACAGTGTGGCACTACCTCTTGTGCGGTGTACTAACTGTACTGTTAACTATAGGCTGGGTTAAATCAATTGCCCGCCGATAGTTGTCGTGTCCGCTAGGAAGTTTTAATCTATGATTCGTTAACAAATAGATTAGACGGCAACAAAGCTTCACAGCTTTTATTTACGAAATATAATTTGCTACTTTTGGAATCATTTGATTTGATTTAATTTGTAAGTTGTTAAGTATTGGAAACTTGTAAATTTTTTATCGTCTGTGTGTGTGAATTAATTACTTTTTAATCAAAATTATAAAGGTTCATTGAGTAATGTTTTTAAATCTCCTTATAAAACACTTTTATACTATCACCACTTCTGACACCGCCACCAACTCCTATTCCGATTACGATAAAATGTGCTTCGTTACATCCCTATCCCCGTATGGTCCTGCGCACTGGTGCAAGAGCGTACTACCGGCGATATAACGTCAGTGCTTGTGCTGCTGTGCAGGCGGAACATCGCCTACACAGTAGCAGAAGCCGGCTCTCACTGGTTATTGAAGCGCACCCAGCGACGGGACCTCCGCACCTCTGGCAGAAGTGTGCTCTAATATATAGTGCTCTTTGTACTACTTTTACTGAACGGTCACGGACACGTTAAACCAGAAATAGATATGTAGTAGTAGTAGTAGTGCCCCCGCCAAGTCGAGCAAAAAAGCGGCAAGGCTGTACCATCTTTTTCTCGAAGCATTTCAGGCAAATCCCGATCCCCTACAACTTTTTTGTGGATAACACAGGCAGCCAGTAACTAATGAACAGGCATTGTCTAAACACGGTATATTTCAAATTTCATTCAATTTGAATCAGTAGAGAGAGAGAATCAGGTATAACTTGTCACTCACTGACTGACGCTTCATTAGTGTTTAGTGTCTAAACCAAGGAAAAATAAAAATATTTTGTAATTTCGGTCCCCGTGTCGATCTATTTATTTAAAATGTAAAAGATTTATAATATTGATATAATAATAAGTTAGATAATAACTTAAGACAGAATATTCCTTAGGTAGGAATAAACTAACCTTGGTATTAAGTGTATCTCACAACTTTTTACAGAAGAAAATCTGAGCTGCGAGACTTGTTTTTTTCACAGGATGTTTTTGATGGCATAGCTTTAATCCGCACAATATTATTATTTTTTAAATTTCATTATAGGGAGACATATCTGTATATTGTAAAAATGTCAGCGTAACGTTTTCATTTATATAAAAAACCGGCCAAGTGCGAGTCGGAGTCGCACACCGAGGGTACTGTACCAACGAAAGGTAGACATTTTTATTAGAATATAAAACAACTTTGTTTTTCATAGGATATTGTACGAACGACAAAGTTGTATTTGCGTTTTTTTTTAAATATATTATTTTCTAAAAACTAATAATGATATTTCGCTCAAACCAATTTTCATTGAAAGTTTCCATTGAGATCTACAGCATACCTATATATTTTTTAGATTTCTCACTCTCTTCTTATTTTAAAAGTTAGAGGGGAGGGGGGCACTCATTTTTTCCACTTTGGAAGCGTCTATATGTCAAACAATTGATTTTGATGAAAAATTGTTTCAGTAATCTTAATGTTATTTTTAAAGACCTCATAGACACCCCTACATATAGTTTGAACGAAAAAAAAATTAGATATAGTTCTATGTATTGAGTAGCCCCCTTCCCCCCTTTATTTTTAATTTATTTATTCTTATTCAAAATTCGAATAGCGGTTTACATAACACATCAACCTACAAAATTTCAATTACGAGGACCTAATAGTTTCGGAAAAAATGGCTGTGACATACGGACGGACGGACGGAAAGACAGACGGACAGGCAGACATGACGAATCTATAAGGCTTCCGTTTTCAGCCATTAGCCTACGGAACCCTAAAAATCACATACAAGATTGATAAAAGCGAGAGGCGTTAATGAAACCACATATACTATAAGTGCGTACAGTTAATCCGAAACTATAAAAAAAGTTTATGACAAGCATACGAATATATTTTTTTCAAAATAGATAAATAGCAAAAAATTATGATCATGCTTTGTACTGGGCGGCTACAGCGGCAACCTCGTACGGGGTGAATGAGTCCGGTTGTCTATATTCAGCCGGGCCCGCGAACAGCTGAGGATACAACATTCGTATTAAATCAATATTTAGAATAGAGTCAACAAGTAAATTATAAATGTGAAAGTTTGTATGTTTGTTACTCCTTCACGCAAAAACTGTTGAACCGATTTTCATGAAATTTCGCACACGCATAGAGAGGAACTTGAATTAGCACATAGTAGGTATAAGTACGGAAACAGAAGCCCAAACGGCCAGAAGTTAATGGAATTTGCTATAGAGAATAATTACTATATTATAAACAGCATGTTTCCTTGCAAGCCACGTAAAAAATGGACCTGGCGATCTCCGAATGGGCAACATCTCAATGAAATTGATTATATACTAACCAACCAACCAAAATACATAAAATCATTTGATGTAATTAAAAATTTAAATTTTAACACCGATCACAGAATGATACGATGCACATTATCCATAGATGCAAAGCCAAGAAGGAGAAATATTAAACCTGTAGTATATACTAAAGACCTGCCGATACTGTCCGATGATGTAACTTGTTATTGGAAAAACAGATTTTTAAAAGCCATTAATTACTCCACTGACGTACAAAAACAATATGATAGACTAGAAACAGAATTAAAAGAGTTTTTAAGACAGTTACCTTGTAAACAGAAACGTATACATAACTATATAAACGAAGAAACAAAGGATCTGCTAGAACTAAGAAAACAATTATATAACAGTAAAAGAACAAAAGAGATCAAGGCTCAAATTACATATTTAAGTAAGAAAATTAATAGAAACATCACTCTAGAAAAAAAGAAACAAAGGCAAAAAACTTTTGAAAAATTTATTAATAAATCAGGGGCTCTACATAAAGCTTATAAAGAGTTAAGGACGAACACTGAATGGACGGAAAAATTAAAAAGTAAGAAAGGAAATATGAAATTTCGGCGCCCTGACATTATAAATGAAGCAACAAAGTTTTACACAAAACTATACACTGCTGAACAACTAACATCTTCCGCATATTACTATGTAAAATCAAATGAGTCCAACCCCCAATACTTCAACATAGAGACACCGAAAATTCTTATTTCAGAAATAGAACATGCAATTAAAACACAAAAAAATGATAAGACTCCAGGAAAAGACAACATTACAAATGAAGTACTTAAATCGCTGTCCCCTTCACTTTTGGAACCTCTTCAATTACTATTTAATAATATCCTTGACTCTAAACGTACTCCAACACAATGGTCTAAGTCAACAATCATATTATTACACAAAAAAGGAGATAAAAGTGACCTGAGTAATTATAGACCAATTAGCCTTACAACTAATTTATATAAAATATTTTCGAAAATAATACTAGGGCGGCTATTAAATGTTTTCGAAGAGAACCAACCACGAGAACAAGCTGGCTTCCGCAAAGGATACTCTACTATAGACCACATCCAGAGTGTAACTCAATTAATAGAGAAAACAAAGGAATACAGAAGAACTCTATATATGTGTTTTATAGACTATACGAAGGCATTTGATTCTTTATATTACGAAGCCATATGGGCGTCATTAACTGTATTAGGTGTCAATCCGAAATATATAAAT
>LUGF01031158.1:24022-35307 GCA_001625245.1 Calycopis cecrops
CCCCCCGCCTCATCCACTGGCGCGCTAGGGTTAAATCAAACTACAATTTAAATATTTTACAATATTTTACAATTTTAATACATTTTCGTGTTTTAGCGTGTTTTGTATGTAGGTGTTAGGTTAGCCGTTGCAATGTAACGCTTGTGTTATATTAGTCGATATGGTATTTTTTAGTTCTTAAAATTTTATTAATTACAATAAGAAACTAAAATAATTAGCGAGAACCATACAGATGCGTATTTATGTTTTTTAACTTCTTTCATGTCACACAAACATACACACAACAACAAAAAAAGTTTTTATTCACTTTATTATTATTTTTTGAGGAAAACTTCAAGATAACTTGGTTTTTTTTTATAAAATTTTCAACAAAATAATGTTTGGTAAATTATCCCCTACCCAATACTGTAAATGTGAAAGTTTGTATGTGTGCTAATTTTTAGTTTTGACCAAATATATCTGGATTTTTCAGATATCTGGCCTAGCATAAAAATACTTTTTTTTACAGTTTTTTTACGTAAAGCATTAAGCGTAAGAATCATCAATGTGATCATCAGACACACAAGAACTTGAAACACCAGAACTTTGTTTTCACCCAATACCCTCGATGGGATGTGGGCACACATCATAGAATGGTACCATAATACCACTTACAAAATAACCTAATAAATTGAAAAACAAAAATTAATAACAAAATAGAAGTCCAAATAAAATTATTTTATTGTACCCAGTGTCAGCGTTATCAAGGCGAATAACGACACCTCATAGTGGAGATGCCACAAATATTCGGCTACTATTCGGTTTTCGGCCTGTTCGGCCATTTTTTTAATATTCCGTATTCGGTATTACACACACGACCCACTAGGCTTTAACAAAGTACGCTCCTTTCAAATTAATCAGAAAAATATACTCTAGATTTACTCGACTGTGTCGGTAAGTGTAGTTCAATGTCCTTTTCAAAAATCTGTAGTGTCATTGGCCAATTTTCGTGCCTACATACTGAAGTCCGTTCACCAGCACATGCACTCATTATACAGCTGCAAGTTGACCGGCCGATATCTACGTCATACGTAACGTCAAAGACTATGCTAACGTAGCACAAGTCTACAGTTATTACTTTTCTTTTCTTTTTTATCGTTAAAAACCATGCGAGTGAGGTTGCGGGCTTTTAAAAGGAGTCTACGGCACTCTTCGGTCCTTGAACTATCTCCATACTAAATATCACATCGATCCGTTGATCCAAATTGATGTGAAAGAAAGACAAACAAACAAACACACTTTCACATTTACAATATCAAGTATTTATTATTTCCGTTTTTGTGAGCGGCGGCAGCCCTGCGTGTCCGGCTCGCAGCCCTGAATCTGTAGAACAGAGCCGTGCGTGCCCTGGCCGTAAACAGCCCCTACGTATGTGGGGCGATGGACGTGCGCCCCCCCACAAAGGGGTGCGCCCCGCTTCCTTGTTCCTCCTTGTGCAAATTCCCCTGGCGATGGAAATGTGTTCTGTTACATTTTATACAATTTCTAGTTCAAAAACTTGTCAAGTGAAATTATTTCTTAAACACTCCGGGAAAGATTGGGGTGTTGGCTCGACTCGTCAGAATTAGTTTTAAATAACTTCCACTAACCATTTTATTAAGAAAATTGGCGCTTGGACGTGATGGCCGAAGCCCATAAATATCCATACAACACTTAGTTCAAGATGTACTCGAGATATTCACAGTAAGTTAGTCTGCGGTACATGGTACGACGTTACGAAGGCCTCTTCATAATTCCTTAAGAAATATATTACGCGTTGGGTTTATTCGTTTGGGAATTGGTTTAAGATGTACAGGCCATCTTGGCGTTCAGTGAGATAAGCCCACGCCCACTTGTGACAAAGTTATGTAAATTCTATTATAAAGGAAATCTCTAAATTACTCAATTCAAATCTCACTCCGTATCATCATCATTATCGACCCTGCCCACTCCACAGTTGGATGTTTGCAAATCGCACTGGCACGCCAGGGTTTACCAATGACACAGGCGCATAGACTTATATTAGCGGGTGTTTGTGCCATTTTGTGAGAAATGAACTATAAATATAAGTTTGTCTTTTTTTGTGATAAAACATAAAATTAAGAGGTTTATTTATCTGTGTTGTATTGTCTCAACTCTTGCCAAGTTGTGTTGTTGTAGATCACCGGAAAGTACTCTATAGGTCTCTTTACGTAAGTACTCCATATGACTTTCGGATACACGGAATACAAAGTAAACAATTAACTAAAGTTTATTGTTTACAATTAACTAAAATTTAAAATATACATTTTATTAACTTCTTTTTTTTGCTGGCTTTTTTCAAAATAAACGTTTTTCCATGAGTTGGTATTGGTCCATAATGACATGCACCAAACTCGGCTTATGCTATTAATATATAACGTGCTGTATAGGTGTTGTGTATTGTTTTTTCTTTCTTCTTCTTCTTCTTTCTTTTTAGTCGGATGCCAGTGGCTGGGCATCTGGTGTCTCCGCTTCCACCCGCAGATCGCTGTTCACTAACGGCAGGATAACTGATGATGACATTGGATCAAAGTTAATATCGTCCAAGTGGATCCAGGTCTCGCGACGTCGAGTCTAGAACTAATAAGTTCTGATAAAGATTAACCTTTTTTCCCAAAGATACACGCTATGTGTTCCGGGTCCCAATGGTCACAATCGATACAGCACATCTGCGTACAGAGGTCACAGAATACTTGTCATGTACAGAATTACTTAGATTTTAATTAAAACTGTTGTAATTTAGAAGGGGGTGGTTTTGGCCACGTAGTAGGCAGTTCTGCATACTCCGTGTAGTTCAAACAGGGGGGTGGGGTGAGGGCCGACAGGTTAGTTCTCCGCTACAAATAAATTAATAATATCTACTCATCTATACACATAGCACGCATGTCCGTGCGTATACAGGGGGATGCCGTACGGACGACGGCTTCAGGAAAACTTTCAAAGGGTATTGTTGAACTGCCATAGAGATCTAAATGACTGCCATAGAGATCTAAAGAACTGACATAGAGATCTAAATGACTGTCATAGAGAACTGCCATAGAGATTTAAATGACTGCCATAGAGAACTGCCACAGAGATCTAAATGGCAGCTGATGCTATAAGCGAGAATCTGATGACCTGTTGAGGATAATGTAGACATCAACTCATTAGCCACCTAACCTATATTATGAGAGGGCGGATTTTGAGTATTTTGCTAGTCACCAAAAGATTGAGAAAAGCTTAATAATGTCATTCAACTAGAGCCTGTTTAGGACCATAATAAAATCACTTTTTTTAAATTAATAATATAATATTATACAAGCTCAAGAACGTAAAAGTAACTTTTAATACAACAATATTTTGACCTCGACTTGGGCCTTTAATATCTCGTTTTTCTGCACAATAGCTGGCCCTCACCTAACAATTCTCTACTTTCTTGCATTATGTCAGGAATTACTCTTTAGTGCTGTTTCCCATTTTCACCAGGTAGAGAGATTGCTAGACTGGCACTACTCTTCAAAAATATTACGATCACTAAAGCACTATTGTAGCTGGTCACTCTACACGAGGAGTGTAAGTACGAGCACCCCGTATACGAGCGTTAGATGTAAAATTTGAACGGAACACAGAGCACACCTATTATGAGACGCACACACAGACACGCGCACGCACACACGCGCTCGGACTTGGCCCGGGGAGGCGTACTTGCGATCTCCCCAGCTTAAATTCTCTTATTAATTATATGTATCTCCGACGTGAGGATTTTAACATCGCTGGCGTCTCTGATGTTCACTAACAATACACGTATACGGCACAGTTGCAGCATTACTGATCCGCCTATCCGGTAGGCAGGTAAGGAGTAATGCAAGACGCTCGGCTCTGCAAATGTGTCCAAATAGTGAAAATGAAAAATGTTTTTATTCAAAATAGAATTGTACAAATCACTTTTTGAACGTCATTAAATATAACTACCACCGGTTCAACACTAGCTCTGTCTTGAGAAGAACCGGCAAATGAAACACATCGGGCTTCATGAGGAAGTATCTATAAATATAAAAATACAAATACATCATAATATTATATTTTATTTTATTTTGCTTTATTAGGAAAACATACAGTGTTTTATTACAATTATACATATTTATGATATACAATCAAATTACTATAATAATTCTACAAAATCAGCCTGGGAGGAGAGTACTATTCCCAAGTTGTGTTGTCTGACATATAATCTACTACCTTATAATATCCCTTACCACACAAACGTTCTTTAACAGCTTTTTTAAATTTCTTAATTGAAAGTTTTTGGACACATTCTGGGTTTCTACTGTAGAGCCGTATACATTGTCCCCTAAAAGAATTTTTTACTTTGCTAAGTCTTAAAAGTGGTACATCTAGTTTGTGCCCGTTTCTAAGATTCCTTTGCTTATTTATTATTCCTAAAGTTTTAAAGCCCGCTTCGGCGGATTGTTAAGAGCGCTCTTCGTGGAACGAAATTAGGTTTCAGGTCCAAAAGGTGACAGAGTGCACATTCTCCCGAAGATAGACATATTGTGATATGAGAGTGTTTGTACCTAATAGCCAATTTAACTATCATTACCTTGTTCTGGTAGATCAAGAGATCTCTCCTCTTCCAGCTGTGACGTCGGAGAGACCTTGCTCGTGGTAGTTAAAATGGCGGATAGTCTCAGTAAATGTACGGTGGTACTATTTAAGCTCGGCAAGTCTTGGTTCGTATTCGGATTAGTCCCTACACTGAAGGAGTCATTTGGACTGTTCGTAGTCTGTGTGCTTTTGTCTAACTTGGTACTTTTGTCTGGTTGCTGCGTATACAATGCATCCGTCCGGACGTCTGCGGGTCCTCAGACAGGATGTGTGGTGTTGTCGAGTCCGGGTGCGGATGGGTTTGACAGATGTCGTGATGCGGTCGTATTTGTCCGAAACATGTCTGAGACGACCGGCGTGGTTGTCTCACTGTTTAGATCGAAGTCCATTGCATTTGTGAGTAGATTGGGGTGACGGGGCGTGCGAAGTACTCGGTTGGCATCTCTTTCAAGTGCCCTCTGATGAAGGGCAACTCAAAGCCCTCGTGTAAGGCGAAGTTGCACAGCCGGTTGCCATTTGCAGAAAGCGATTTGGCACTTTCTGAAAAATCTCCTTGTGAGATCTAGCGTGAGCAAATACTACGCTGGAATATGATGATGGGGCGAATACAGACTTTGCAGTTTGCTTCATCATCAAAGATCACATCTTTGGTGATGAAGGCACGATCACCAGTGATTAAAATACTTCGCAGACTTCACTCAGTAGATTTCTGTGGTGTAGAGAGATACAGGGGACTGACTAGTGTTCTAGTGAGTCTAGTGTTGCTCTGCCCTGTGCCGACGTCTGTACCGCTGCAGCATTACCTAATGCTTTCAGAATTGACTTGTATCCTCCGTCGTGTGAACCAGGCTCGCTATGAATTCATGTGAATTTTCTACAAACATAGAAATATATGTGTAAAGACAATTGCAACATAGCTGGTAAAATGATTGTCCTCCATAAACATCCATACAACCAGTTCCTTAGAATAAGTTATACAAATGTCTATCGCTAGAACTGCTCCGATCGTGTCGGTTCGGTTAGCAATGCATCAGTACCACTTCTGTAAACGAGTCAACTGTTAAGTATTCTTTGTTTTTATAAAGTTTCATAAAACTTTCATGACAATTTTTATAAAATGCTCGGTGCTTTAGTTGCCAGTAAACGATTATTTTGGCTCACCCTTCTCTGATATTTCAATCCCAGGGTGTTTTTTTTTAAGTGGCAACGAATAGCAGTTTTCCTAATATCTATAGCATTATACAATTCCATTTTAGGGTTCCACCTCAAAAAAATAACGAAAAAATGTAAGTTTTTCAACTATTATCAGATGTCATGCTCGTACCTGCTCTACGGAGCCCTCGGTGTGTCAGATCGGCTTGTGCTTGACACATGCCAGGCTGTCGTGAGGATGGGTACGCCCAGCTTTTCAAATAAGGGTATCAAAATGGAAATACAGTAGCTGTAGATGTTCGCAATGTTCTTGTAAACTCTAGTATTAAAGTCAAGTTTTAGGCTAAAAATAGTCTAGGTGTAAAACTATATTATGGTTATTCCTGAAGACACAACAACTCCGCTCAAGACAGCAAGACACAAAAAAGTAAATTTCAAAGAACAATTTTTTTTAATTTGGTTCTTAGAAAAGTACTTTCTATTTTCTAATACTTAAATTGTAAATCTTCAAGTACTTTTCTATCTTCTCAGTCCACCTGCAATCATGGTTACTTTAAACCTTCGACTAAGCAACAACGGACTTAATTAAAAAATTAACAGCGATAAAATCCGATAAAATAGTTTTATTTATAAATAATGCAATTTTAATAAAAACATTTCATTTTTACTTTTGTTTATTCATTTCAAACTTACATGACATGCATATAGCAATGTATTATACAACACTACTGACCTACATATAATATTTTGCTATGTATAACAAAACTAAATTAGTCATTAAAGAATTAAAAATCATATATTTTGATAATCTTCTATTTTCATTTAACAAACTTAAATACATCAATCATAAATTTACCAAAAAAAATATTAAATTATTTATAGTTCCTATCTGTGAGTATGTTCTTAGAGTACTTAGTATGGACTATACTAACATGATGTGATTAGTTATGTAACAATCTAGGCATTTTTTTCATATTCATATCTCCATATATTATTGAAAAATCTTGATTTATTAAATGATAAGCAATAAATCTAATTAAATTCGTTGCGGGTTCCAAGACAGTTTCAGCTTTTCCCTCGGGCTCCCTGAGATTATATCCAAGGGCTAAACTGGTTGCCGCTGCATATCCTGGCGACACGGGAGTACGATGGGAACGAACGGTGAGCCTGAGGTGAGCTACAACGGGCTTGCCGTTTATAATACGCAATAATAAAACCCAGGTCATCTATTGACTACAGCTAGTCCTTGCCCGCTTCACTTACTCCCCCAAACCTGTTGTTTCCTGCAGTAAAAGACGCAGTTCCTGGCGACAGAGATGGCCACGGATGTGCAGAGGCCTCTGCAACATGTCTGAACCGGTCACAGGAGAATGAGATATTCAATTGTCTTAAGGAATTAATATATACACGAAATGAGACTAATAGAATCATTTTATGTACGAGTAAGTGGAGATTGTTTTATTGCTTCCAAACGGGGCCCATACGAATAGGAGGTACCTCTGGGTACGGTAAAATGACGTCACTGCCGTGATAGCTTTACTATATACGTTTATCCGAATTTTGTTCAGTATGTTAAAAAAATAGTTACATTTACAAGAATTTCCGGAAACAATTTCATCTAACATCTAAAGTAAGACGTAGACGTAATCTAAAGTATTACGCCGATGACAAATCGAAACTCTCTTTATGAAGCCCTGCTGTAAGGTGTAATGTGCATGCAGCAGCGTTGGCGCTAATACTAGTTTACATCAACACGAGCGCTTGCAGCACAGCGCTTGAAGTGAAGCGAACTGAAAGTTAAAAGCGCACTCGTGTAGACGTAGCTAAAGAGAAAGTGTCGCCATTTTTGCAGGCTAAATTAAGAAATTTTCGTGAATATTTAAAGGGCGCAAAAAGGTCTGTCAGCGGCGGACAGTGCTGCGACGGCGCGCTTGATTGAAAAGGGTTGGAGTTAAAAATTCAATACATCAGTAAACTCAGACGCCGCGGCCTGAACTGCTGCATAGATCATACATCCTAATTTACGTTGTGTGTCCCCTATACAAGGCGGACGCCGCGGGTTTACGCGCTCGTTTCCAACTTTCTAATTAAAGAAGGCTCATTGTTCTAACAAATTCCACGATTTTCATTCCAATAAAATGAGAAAAATCTCGCTTTCAACGTCAATAGGATTTTCTACCCACGGATTTCTACTTTTTAACAGGGGAATAAGAGTCAGTCAATTTAAATTTCCGACTTCCGACTAACGACCACATTGTGTAGCTCTTTAACGTCTTTTTAATTTAATAATGGCATGAATTTTATTAATTAAACATATTCTAGAGAAGTATGAATTGCCCAAATACTAAGTAGATAAGTAATCCCTACTTAGTATTATTATAAATGTAAATGCATGTTAGTTTGTTACGCTTTTACGCCAAAACTACTCAACCGATCAGCAGGAAACTAGATATATATATTGTTAGAGGTGTTACAAAGGACAGGATACTTTTATTAAATAAAATGCCGGACGCGTGCGAAGCCGCGGGTAAATGCAACTCATCATATAAATAATACCAGAGAAAAGTTATTGATATGCTATAGCCAAACATGCAACTGCTAAGAGTGGTCTGTTTCATGAGGAAGGATGGATGGATGGATGAAGGAGAAGTACATGTGGTGGTATGCATCATGCATGCTTTCCAAAGGTAGTCATCAAAAGGTTTCGACTGCTCGTTTACCCTATGCTCTAGAAATCTCTTGGCTTTGTTCGCCATCACTACAACTTTCCACATTCTCCGATTGCCGTCCCTTGTTGTGTATGTATTTGTGTATTTGTATCAATTGTTTCGTTCAATAGAACTGAAACACGATCGCATCGATGTCCAGCCGCTGCTCTCGACGTAGAGGTTGGTGACCCCTGTCATTGTCATGTCATTACTTTAGCCTCGTAATCTGAAGTCTTACGCCAGATTATTCTGTATTCGGCATCGTGGGGTTTGCAGTCAAGAGTGGTGTACATTTAGACTATTTTTGTATCCTGTCATAAGCAGTGATATGCAGATAAGAGTTGGGAGAAGGTGCCATTCATTCCCTTTAAGCATTTCTCTGGAGAGTATATGGTAACAATAGTGTAATAGGAATCTTCATTAGATCTGCTCCGTCTTTGCCATCTTCATAACAGTGGGATTGGAATTCACCGAATATTAATATTCCGTAAATGTAACTGACTGTAATTACAACTACTGCTATCATACTTCTGTCATCGCCTTGATATCTCAAAGATAAAATGTGTCCAAAAAGAATGGATTTTCATTACTTAATCTAAGTTCAATACAATAATAAGATAATTTTAATTTTGTCGTAAAGGTACCAAAACGTATATATTGTTTATGTATAATCTAAATAAGTCGCAAACATGTAATATATTTTAACTTATTACTATTATATTTTTTAGATTACAAACTTTGTAAGTTTGTATTATTAGATTTAACTCTCAACAAGCCGGTAATAATAAAAGTTACGTAGCTCTTGTGTATAAATACCATTTATATTAAGATTCTAATTACTGTTACCTTTGAAACTGCAATTTGTAGTTTATTTGCCAGTTAGTTAAAGTACAGTCACACACACAGTACACAGGCCGAACAAAACCCGTGAAACAGCCCCTTACCTTCATTATTGCCCGAGTTTTATTCTCAACTGTTATCGTCGTAGAGGTCACTTTTTTAAACTATCTATTAGTGGCTATTTCGCAGCGCCCATGTAATAATAGTAAGGCAGCAGCTATTGGTATATTATATTTGGTTCTCCAGGTTTTACAAATCTCTGCTCGACACAGTTTTCATCAAGTGAAGCATTTATCTTTCGTGTCGGTTTCATTAAAAATTAAAAGGTATTAGAGTTCGTGAAGTCATAATATATGGTTTAAATTGTCTAATTACTGTGACTTTAACTTTATCAGAGAGAAACGGGCTGATCATGCCCATCCATGAATTTGAACACTTTAGAATCGTACAGTTGGGCCACTTATTTTTATGCCTTATGGCATTTTATAGAACGACAAGCCAAAGTGAACCATATTGTAACAGAACCAGAGTTGTTTATAACAAGGAGGCGTTTATTTTTTTCTTCCCTGTTCCTTGAATACAATGATATGGACTATAAATCTTGCTGTGCCATTATGCGCTATGAAACAGGAGAATCGTTTAACTTCTTTGTTAAACGCTTTAAATAGTTTTCATTATCAATCACGGCGTGTCGGGAGGTTTAATATCCTTTATAGAAGTATCTAGAATTTGTACTGGGAAATAAGATGCCCTGCCAATGTAAAAGGGCTAATGTTAGTGTAGCTATAACTACTGTACCTGTTAAAGTGCCAAATAACTATAATATATTATCTCTATCTCCTTATAAGTAACTATATAAACTTCTTGTGTCACAAGGATAGTTACCATATTCTTCCGATACGGCTCGACCGATTCTCATGAAATTTTGTGTGCATATCGTTGTTCATATATATGTGTTCGTTATTCTTTTACGTTCATTCGTATCGTAATTTTGCACAGACATTCACATACATCCTGGAGTAATACAAAAATTACTTTAAAACCCTCTAATATAATAGACTACCATCCCCTTGAGATGGATTAAGTGAAATAGCGGGCATAGCTAGGTCTAAAATATTTATACATGTCTAAGTATAAACTCGAACAAAGAATTTAAATAGAATAATCTTTTGATTATAAAAATATATTTCATTTAATCTAATTTTACGATTCCTTATTCATTTTTTAAATATTAGTTAGTATATAATTAAATCAGATATAGTTTAATTTTAGATATTATGATTAACATACGTAACTCTCTTTGGTCTCACAAAGAGAGTCAGAGAGAGAGAGAAAGAGTTTGCACCACATTTATATAAAACTAAATCGAATTTAGACTACGTACTCGCTCTTGTAATTTGTAACAAATAACTTTTATATTACAATTTCTAATAATATTGCCAAGAACATTGACCCTACTTAAGCGACCATTAATAATTTCGGGATACAAAGTATTTTTATATTATTCAGGGTAGTAATTCACGTCTGTGCCAAATTTCGTCCAAATCTGGTCTGCAGTTTTTGCGTGAGAAACAAACACACACACAAACTTTCGCAATTATAATACTCGTATACTTTTGTAAGACACATAAGTAGTGTGTCCCGCATGCCCCGTGCTCGCTGGAACTATTTCCTCACCTCGACTATTCATTAGGCCGCACTAATGACTGCCAGATAGGTATGCTGTAGGAGATCGTTCGAATCCATTTACTGCTCTAAATTATGCGTAAAACGTCCATTTCGCGTCCACCCCTCTTCCCTCTTATCGCTTGGACAGGGAGCCTCGGGCGGGGGATGCCGGACTAGGGCAAATTGGGGAGTTTACAACCCCCTAAGTAAGGGTGGTCCGAAGTCCTCCTCACCCTTTAGCTACCCTGAAGTTCCATTTCTCACACCTATAAATTCGGCACACACACCCCGGCG
>LUGF01031158.1:35318-50176 GCA_001625245.1 Calycopis cecrops
GCGGGCGGGGTGGATGGCGCACCAATCCTTTCCCTGTGTCACATTTGCCAGGCCGCTGGTGACCTCCACTACAAATTAATATTCACAAACGTTTCCGTTTTGATCGTTAATCATTCTGTTTCTGGAAGTGATCTGCGGGCTGCGGCCGCTATCTGCTACTTTCGCGTTTGGAGCCGCGTCCGACTGCTCGTCGGCCGTCCGCGCCGCCCGTGCTGTCGCGGCGTCGCGTCCGGACAATACCACTTATTATATATGTGTAATATTACTCAATACTTTTTATTTCCTTTACAAACTTTTAGTTGGGATTTTTGCGTTTACGTGATTTAAGTTCTTATGATCAAAGAGAATCTACTTATTTATAATTGAGTACTCTTTGACATTTAAAAACTGAGATATAGTTGAACAAATAATGCCATAAAATCGTGAGAGGTGTAATGTGAGCAAGGAAACCTATCGATATTTAGATGTTTTATAGTGGCTGGGTACCCGGGGGAAGAGAAGGCACCTGTTGATGACTACAGACGCCCATAAACATCCTTTGTTACGTTCATTGAGTTATTGACATGTTTTAGCGACGTGTATTGAAATGAAATGAAAATATTTTTATTTAAAATAAAATAATAAATCTTACTTTTAGTCAACAATTACATCTACGTGAGGAGTGTTTCCCCGATCGTGCCGGCTCTATTTAACTACAAAGTGATCTTCTGTTTTTTGGCTACAATTGTGTAGGTACTACCTACCTACGCATACTGAAATATTGTGTTTGTACGCATACTGAAATATTTTTTTTAGATTTTAATATAGGACATGGAAACGCAAGTATTTATATCATAATATGTTTCGTAGAACCTAAATAATGTCTTTCAGTTTTATTTTGTGGATTTCATTAGTACCTAAAGGTGACTTAAAGACAAATACCTACGATATCGATTTAAAGTTACAAGTATTTGGATTACAATAATTAAGATGATTTAATTTATTTTAATTTATAATTAATAATAGTAAACACCTGCAATAAAGCTCAGTCAGGTATATTTAAAAAAGTGGTGTACGACCAGTAAAACCGAAAATGTTATTTTCACATCACATTCTTGACCACTACTTAGTATCAAATGAAATTCCCTTTTCACTCTATTGCTAAGGCTCGACCTTAGGCACTGAAAAAAATCATAAAATCATCCTAGTGCACCTCTACCAGCTTAAAGCGAAAGCTCCCTGCCACTTACGAGGAGAGTTCCGCGTCAAAACTATGCTAACGACATAAAGTTACGCAAAGTTATAATGAACCGAGAATAAAAATGTGAGGTAATTTAACTACAGAGAGTTAACCGTCTGGCGTATAAACCCCATCCGATCCGATAGATGGCGCTTGTTCTATAAAACAATAAGCTTTCACTGAAATTTTTTAGTTTATTTTATCTTATTTGACCACCACAGCAACCGTATTATCTGTTTATTACCACATAGCTTTGATTGTCATTTTTTCTTATGTTATAGGGGATCAAACAAGCAGTCGGAGCCATTTTCAGGACTACCGACGCCCATAAACATCCGCATAGAGACGATACAGATGCGCTGCCCTCCTTTTTCCTCCCATCTCCATGGGCCACCGGCTACTTAGACACCGCACTCACGCGACAGCACAGCCGTCACATACGCCGATCTCGTGTAAGCTCGGTCGTGCCGGCCCTACCTCCATCTACTCGTAAGAGGTAGTAGAAGCAGTACTGTTGCTGCATTGCATCCCAATTATGAGAGCAAGAGGGTAAAGGTGTTTCTACCGTCGCGCGTCGGCGTCGTATTTATTCGTGAGATCTGAGGTCACTGAGGGTCTACCAACTGCACAAATGTCTCTAGGAGAGTAGATGTTTACGATGTCCAATAGTCACGACAGTTTTCTCGTCTCCTTATAGAACAACGATGAATATAATTTAAGTGATAATTGTTAGTAAATATATATTATGTTGAGTCGTTAACATAATGTATTGTATAAGACTAGCTTTTACCCTCGCCTTCACTCACGTTCGTATTTTTTACTAATAATAAGTATCTTATATCTTATCTAATACCTCTAAGAATATTTGAACAAAGTTTCATGCTGATCCGTTTTGACGTAAAAGCGGAACAGATATTACTATCTACCCGAAGATCATTCCCAAATCCCCCTCAACACATAAAAAAATTGTAAAATCGGTTCAATCGTTTAGGAGCAGTTCACTTACATACACACGCACACAACAAATATATATATAAAGATGTATGGAGAGATTAGATATATAAGAATTATACTTTCAGTACTACGTAGGACACACAGCTACTAAATGTTCTAAAAAGTAATTAAACAAAGTATTAAGAGTAGGGTGAGACGTAATTACCTAACAATCAGATAACGATTTGGAAATTAAATTATCTTAAACGCAATAGATTGTGCACAACGTGATGCGCACTAAATCACCGCGGACCGCCTATACGCCACGATTTTTTTTACCTAAATTAAAACAGCGCTTCTCAACATTTTAATGCTTTTTAAAGCGCCTTTTGGTGGCCACTGACCGACATGAGCAGTATTATGAATGTGTCGGCTCCATCGCGGGGCTGGAGTTTACTTCGACAAACGTAATTCCGAATTGAAAGGTGCGCAGAGACGTGAGTGCGGGAAACTGTTGCTAGCGCGGCCAGTTTCTTTGACTCGATTTTACTCCTCCTCATTTTTTCATATAGTCCACCTTAAATAATTACTTACAAAATATCTAATGATAACTGATTGTTATATCACACTTTTCTATAAATCTTAATTGAGGATGAATCCGAAGGCTCAAACCCGGTTCTTCTAAGCTTATACCACATATCAGCATTTACCTAAAAGAAATTAAACTATGTAATTGCAGTTCGTTAAAATTGTATTTCAGTGACGGATCCTACAATGCTGAGGGGAGATATACTTATAATATAAATAAGATATAAAGTATTAAAAGGAAAAAAAGGAGCTTGTCTTATCAGGAAGTAAGTATAAAATTTCTCTTTACATAATTTTTGAAACTTTGAGAAGCGTCCCTACAAAATTGGACTGGCGCCTAAAGGGCGCCCGCAGGTACTTTAGGCCGACTTCACGTGGACACGGCCCTATTTAATCCAAAAGGAACCTTATTATTAACCCGACATGGTACACCTAATATTACAATAATTTCCTGTATAAATCTATTTTTTCTAGCCGATCAACTTCTGCGTGACAGCGTCAAAATTATTTTTGCACTTTATATTTCTTTGTGTTTGTTTCTGGTGAGATTTTTGTTTTTTTCTGGTATCGCGTGCATCTATCTGTCAGCCTGTACGTTTTACACAGCAAGGTCACCTTATCCCCGGATATGTTTTCATCTAAAGTTTTCACGGCGTTCGTTAAGAAATATTTATTTTTTGCATCCCTGCCTTTATCCGCGGGAGGTGTGTCATTACGAGTGTATTGTTGTTTGTTGTGTGGGTAGTCGGAGAACGCAGGGCTGCCGCTGTAGTTGCACACCACATCCACTCGGATCACTTGAACTGTTTCTGGGCTCGCAGTTCTAGTTATCGTCAAACTCTTTCTCGCACCGTACTTGTGATACGCTACTGTAGTATTCTCTTCTTCATCTAAAGTCACCTCCTTGCTATCTTTCTGTTTGTTTCGAGGTTTCTTTACTTTTATATCTTTCTTAGGCTTACTAGTTTCTGTCATGTCTACTTGGACACTTTTGTTTTCTTTTTTCGTCAAGCCGAAGACGTTGGAGTCTCTAGAGGAACTTCTCGAGAGAGTGTTCTGGAAGTATTTAGTGTAGTCGACGTAGCACGTGAGGTCGGAGGACCTGTCCGTCTCGAGATCAATGTCATCGACAACTTCTTTAACGAACATGCGATGTTTTCCCCGGAGGCAGTTCTTGTATTTGTAACTTGTCCGTGGTCTCTTGCTCTGTTGCGAATCGCCTTGGAACTGTAGGTTCTGGACGGAGAGGTACAAGTCCGCTGCGTCTGGTTCTATTTGGATGTTGTCGTGGGTGTCATGCTGTTCGTCTGCGTTATAAAACCTGAAATGTAATTTCTAATTTAGCGTTATATTTATCAGTGACTTGACACTAGTAAGGGAAAGGGTATAAGATAATTAATAAACACGTTCAGAGAACCGTAACGTGCTTTACGAAACACGCGGGTACAACACTGATTTCCGACTGTTATCTATAAACTGATAAATTTTCAAAAGCTTAGTCAGAGTCGAACTCGCACTGATGTCCAAGCCAGTCTGAATTTCAGTAATTTTATTAGATATGTACATTGTAATGTATATGGTCACTTGTTAAACCCACCGGGGAATGCAGTTTAATTTAGCACTTAATTAAAACATACATAAGACTTTTGTATAATAACCATCTCGAGAGCTCATGTATTTCTATTCGATGTATAATATTAATATAACAGAGTGGCCCGGCTTCCATACAGTCGGGGTTCGTGGGATCATATCAAATAACATTGGATGTATATAATGAGATTATGATACGTTGGGATTTCAATCCTTTACCTAATACACAGAAAGACCTAACGTGTGTTAGGTAACGGCCAATACGGTACGTAAGTACATATTGCGGTATCTCTTCAAAAATATTATTTCGATTTATTTCAAAAAAATGGTTTACTATTGTGATATATTAATGTAATAATGTTCCCATTCAGAGTATTAGAATATGAATGGGAACATTATTTTGTTCTGGTACGAAAGTATAATGGATTCTATTGTTAAATCAGCTTCTAGTCTTTTTAACCTTAATTTTAAAATTTGAGTCTCAAATTAGGTTTCGGAATGGTAGGATAGAGTACCGTGGGCTACTTCAACCAAATCAAGGTTCAATTACTGAGTTCCTCTCGTTTACTGCGGATTTTTTGTGAATCCGGGTGGGGATCATAGCCGGGTGAAGCCTGGGCAAGGTCTGCAAGGACAAAGGATGTTTAAGTTATATTCGCCTACAAAAAGATTCCGACTTTAAACTTAATATTTTGTGCAAGTAAAAGTAACAAGATAAGTACTTACTTGTCCAGAACATCGAACCATCTCGGACTATCTTCTAGCCCAGGGTTGACCAGGCGCTTTTGGCAGTATCTCCTCGGTTTCTCATCAGGTACCTTGACCTTCTTCGACCTCTGTTGCAGATGGAGCTTGGCGCACTGCATTATTGGAGATCTGAAAGAAACATATTCAATGAGCTTTTCGCGTTACACTGGGCCACTAAGTCATGGTCGTAGGACTGTCACGGTGTCATTGCTGCACTGGCGGGTCGGCACGACCGGGTAGTCAACGTATGCTGTCCAAGATGGTGTCCGAGAAAAAAAGGACTTGAATCTAGACTAGTCCGTACATCATGCCGTGAGTCGTAACATAGGTATATAGTATAGGTGTTTTGAATACTATTATATCTCCATTTAAAGTTTTGTTGTATCTCATGATTTTGTTCCGATAACCTTAGAAATGATAAAACAGTTATGACCTTACGAAGGTAGTGGTTAAGTAAAATACAGCCGAAATATTGGCACGAGTCTCCGCCACAGAAATTCGCAATTGATTTCAAAATAATAGACGCGGCAGTTAAAACTGGCGTGATCGAGCCGAGCAGAGTAACGGGCTCCAGCCACGAATTACAAACGTCGATTTATGCTAATCATATTACAAGCGGCCGAGTAGTTCGTTAACTATTCAGCCGCCGCCGCCGCGCGCACAGCCGACCTGCTTCATACAGTTGTACTTTGTCCTTGTCACTTGTCATCTAACTAGTGCTACTTGCACGAACTTTCAGAAAAAATGAATTTTAATTTTACTTCGTGTAAAATAATATTTATTTTTCTGCAAGTAAATTGCTATATTATTTTATTGGTTTCGGTATTGAACCGCCAAAACTTGTTTTAGATTATTATATTTTATACTTTTATTATTTAAGTTGGTTAAACTGTTGGTTTTGAACAAAAGTTTTACTATCGCCCAAAGGCCGAACGAGTAGTTTGTGTCAGTGAGCTAAGTTTAAAGTTCACAGTGTAAGTGTTTCCGCGAGGTCACCGGGCCGGTATCCCGTAGCGGGGGTCGCGCTGCTACGAGCCTCGCACGTAATACGGCTAGTGCTAAAGTTAGGCCGAGCTACAGGACCCTAGTACTTGCGAGTAGTAGCGGCTCAAGGGCCTCGCAATAAAATGTGTGTGTGTTAGAGAAGAAATAACAATGCCTCTACCTTTTATTGAAAACTCTGTGATTGCCACCTAGTTGTACTAACAGTTAGGTTATACCAGTTAATATTTTTTTTTTGTTTTTTATTGAGAATTGTTTGATAAATCAATGAAGAGACCTGATATCTGAACATTTTTAGCCTATACATTATTACATTATTATGTCAGAGAAAAAATAACACAACAACACATCCCCATGCCAGTTCGCTACCGGCTACCCCATCCACTTCTGGCTGAACTCAGCAGCCGTCTGCACCTGCAGTGCTGCAGTGTGATGGAATCAGCAGGGCATCAGCATCATCATACACAATCAATACCGACATACGGTCAACTGTTTATCGCACTGCCCACTTTTATTCAAAAAACAAAGGCTTCGTGTAAAAAGCCTCTTGGTCTTCAAAAATAGGGCCAAAAGGCCCTTTTTTGAAGTGTCAACCAAAGCTCTCAGAGGGCCGCTTGTAATTTTGTAAATCAATTGTGTTACTGTAATTTTTTTTTTTAATTTCATTTTATTTGGGAAAACAAACAATTGTATAATACATGGTTACACTTAACAATAATACATAGATTCACACAATCAGCACCGTTTTCCACGGATTTTTTAAAGAAAAGTTTAGATATACATATAGGGGCGTAACATGATTGTATTATTTTATATAAAACAAAAACTTATAATTAATTAGTTATATAATGAATACAGACAAGGGTTAGGACAATACTAGCTAGTGGCTTAAAGAAAGTGTTTGTACAGTCTGCCTCTTAAAACTATGAACTGTATAAGATCGCAAGAATGATTGACACGATACACTTCACAAAACTCGACTACGTACTACACACACTACTACACACCGGCAGTATTTTGTGAGTATTCCCCCGATCGCTCGGGATTTGTTTTCGAATTTGGATGCGATGCAGCAATAGCGATGCTTCTTACTTTGATAAATAAGCCGTATATTTTTTTACCAAGCGTTTAGCTTCTTCACCAGTATTATCATCGGTCCTTTTCGGTCTGATGCTGGGTTTAGGCCCCTTTCAATGATCGCCAAGACCGCTACTTCTCTAATACTCGTGTTCAAACCAGGTCGCCTACGGGATAGTCACTATTCTGTGACCTATTTCCTTAAGTAACTAAACTTACGGCTTGGACACCTACAGCTTAGATATATTTTTTAGATATTTAGGTTTATAGTACTTCGAACAATCAAGGGTTTACACATCAAATTCTCACTTTGCTTGCTGTTTTGTTTTTAGCATTAAGTAAACCTACAACAGCGGTAGTAGAGACGCTGGCAGATTTGAACATCGTCTTAAAACTTCCAAAATCCGATCAATGTACAATTCTCCGAAGTGAGCTGGACTTCGCTGCAGTTTCTAACACATTATTATACACAAACTGCAGTTTCGACTGCATTGTCTAAAACTTTTCGTCGAGTCGACATTATTAACATCCTGTCATCTCTCTCTCCCTGCGTCGTATGGTGTTATTGTGAGTGAGACGGCTGTATTTTGTTTAAATAGAATATATTCAACAGGATGGTGTATTTGATCTAGCAACTTAGCGGGCCACATGTTCTTGGGAATGGCTTCGCTAGATGCAAAAAATGTTTCCTTGTGTGCCACGGAACGAACGATGTTGATACTTTATATTTCACTTGACCTACATTCCAATTTTGGAACTTTTTTATTTCTTTAATGAGATTACATTACTTGTTATTACATTATATGATTGATTTAAAAATATAATTTGAGTTTTCTCCCTAAGAAATGTAAGGTTAAAAATAATAAAAAAAACACTTGTGAAAAAAGAAAAAAAAACTGTAACCGGCTCAGCGTAACATTAGCGTAACGGTTTACCGTGTATACACAGTAAACGTGCGATATTGTGTCATATATGACATTCGCTTCCGAATCATGTTCCTTCTTAAGGGCAACACGAAGTTTTTTGCAAAATTTATGCAATTCATGTTTTTTTCGATTTTGATTAGCTAACAATCTGTTCTGGAGTCTGGGATACTGGCCTTATGAAGATAAAGTATTGGTCCACCATCACCATCCATCAACCAGATGAGATGATGATATCTACACAGTACGTCAACAGTCTGAGACAGATGCGCCTGGGGGATCGGCCGTCTTGCCACATTAAAAGAAATATATTTTCAGTAATAAATTTGTAATTACAAGCTTGTAATTAATAAAGGTTTATTAAATGCCTTTTAAAATGGATCAGTTATTAAATGAAACACTTTCGCGTGTAGTCGATTTTCTAATGGCCTCAATAAGGAATCCCTCGGTGTCGTATCATTAAGGTGCCATCGCTATTATTATCGATTTCCCTACGCTTTGACAGCAAAAAACTCGTACAAACTGCTGCTCGTGACGCGGCGAATGTTAGCTTGTATAATTACTGGCACAAAATAAAAATACCTTGCCTCGTGTTTGTCTTCCCGTGTCCTAAATGACGAAGTGTCACGCTATCTAAAATCAATCTAATTTTCAAACGTCGAATGTATGCCAAAGTTTAGTACTATACCTTTAGAATAGATTATAGACATCTGAACAATTTTAATAATGAGAGAACTGAGAGAACCTGAGAGGAACTGAGAAAAAATGGGGCAAAAGAAGGCAATCTTCAAAACCATTCACTATGCGTTTTTTTATGACGGTCATCAAAATACGTCGGGAGCTCGTTTGCCCCCTTAGCCTGTAAAATCACATCACCCTTGAGATGCGTAACGCTGACCCCAAATCTATTGAGTCGCACTACATTTGCACACAAATTTGAAATAATAGGCCCAGCTGCTACGCGCCTAGACGCGCACACACGCACACGGATGCACCACACACGCACATCTTCGGATAACAAAAAAATGCATTATTATTATCAAGGAACAAGGACATCGCGATGCCTCCAAACGAATTTATGCTTTAAACCAAGTGAACTTGGCTTAAAATCGGACAATACACAATTAAAGACGATTAACTTAGATTTTATCCTAGAGATATTTGGGCACGTACAATTCGTTGCCCTCTTCGGGCGTGATAAGGTTTAGATTAGCGTGCAGGGGCAGAGGAATTTAAGTTTAATAATGGCCGTAGAAAAAAATTGTGTATCTTCCTAGGCGCCAAATGCACGTTGCACTTCCATGCGCTGCGTGGAATTTGTTAGCTTAAATAACACGGCGCTCTGTCAACTGATCAATATTAGCCAAGCTGCGGGCAGACGCAAGGTGATGATGATAAGTTTTATCAACTATTTAACTAACTAACTACTAACGCTAAGGTTTGTATGTATGTTATTGTATGGGCAAATACCTACTGAACGGATTTGTTTAAATTGAGACAAAAATAGATTACAGTCGGTAATAACGTAAAAATAGTTATTATCCAATGGATACTCAATGGAGTTAAAGAACGTGATATAACTCTTCATTTGGTGTAGATGTATGCGAGTGAAACAGCGGGGCACGTCTAGTCTCCTCTGCTGCAGCAGCTGCAGACAGGAGCTGGGTGTCCTTGCCAGCTAGTAGCTACACCCGGAGATATTCTACTCTTAGTGTGCTCTCATCCCACCGCGTACATCTACAACACTACTCGTACAGTCGTGTGCGGGCACTTCAACAAGCTAACTCCACATGTGATATGAGCCACGTAGCTCTCTGCTACTCTTCACTAGCCTTGCCCTTTAGTTCACTTGCATAAAATCTATCGCAAGGGAGAGTTGATTTATTATATAGTAAAAAGTAATAATTATGTTTCTACAGTTTATAGTGAAATCTCATTTATTTGATGAAATATAGGAATAATATATAGTAACAAACAATTAAACAAAGTTTAGTGTGTAAGATATTAGTAGTATTGCGAATTCTATATCAAGAAACACCGTTGTACGTCAAAAACCTCTTTGAGGTTCGGGAAACTTGTAGTCATCATAGCAATCAGCCACTTGTTGAGGTCACTGTTCAGACCCGCATCTCGTCTGGGAGAGAACTCTAATATATACAATGTTTATAAGCCATCGCCAAGCTTCCTAAAGAATGTAGGTAATGTAAAAACCTTTTGTGAGAAAACATTAATACACGACAATGTACCTACTTGTGTTTAGATTGTTCGCATTACAGGGTTTTTACGTAAAAGTTATTGAAGTTGTAGTAAAAATCTTAGCTAGAAACAAAATGTAATTAATAAAAATATTTCCATATTTAAATATTTTAAGTTCTCCGTCAAAAATGGCTTAATCGTGCTTACTAAAACATTTCTAGCAACTTTCAAAAGGGTTTCAACAATAGCAGCTTAGAAAGAGTATAAAACAATTGAGTAAATTATAAGAAGCGTAAAAAATTAATTTGTTCCCTGGAACAAATTCCTCCTGAGAAACCTTTTGTTCTCCTCTCCTTGTGCTTGTTTTCTCTTAAAATATTCTATTAAATATTATCTTTGTATAAAATTTACAATTTAATAAAGACTCTTTAAATATCTTTAAATATGAATCTTATTTTCACAATTAAAGTCTAAGCTGGTTTTCTAACTAGTGTCCTCGTTTCTATTTATTTAAAAGAAATCACTGCAATTTATAAGTTAGATAAAAATGACAAAATTAAAAATGAAAATCTTGAATTGAGACGTAAAAGCTTTCGGAATCTTTAAATATGAATCTTATTTTCACAATTAAAGTCTAAGCTGGTTTTCTAACTAGTGTCCTCGTTTCTATTTATTTAAAAGAAATCACTGCAATTTATAAGTTAGATAAAAATGACAAAATTAAAAATGAAAATCTTGAATTGAGACGTAAAAGCTTTCGGAAATTGATCTGCGGCGGAGTTTGTAAGAACGAACATGCTGATCGAACACGTGTCGTCTGGTGCGGTAGTCACAGATGGCCTAATGGAGGGGAATGCGTAAGGAGGGCAACACATCTTTGGAAGGTTCCTATATGGAGGTTTATCTGAGTACGCAGCCACCAAAGCTCTGTTCTCTACA
Organism: Calycopis cecrops; assembly: GCA_001625245.1. NCBI lineage: Eukaryota > Metazoa > Arthropoda > Insecta > Lepidoptera > Lycaenidae > Calycopis > Calycopis cecrops. The sequence goes on from LUGF01031158.1 coordinate 46,533, forward strand.
ATTATATGCTATAAGTTAAGTAAAACTTCCCAATGACGGTTTTGCGAACGCTTATTATTAATCATAAGATAGTGTTTACATTTAGCAACCGGTTCACGAGCAGGAAGACACTTGTACACTTGACCACAGCTGGGGGTCGCGCGGGTCACTGCGGCAGTACCTTTACATCACAATAGCTGACCCCCGGGCCGCACTGCCACAGACTATTGTGCTCGGTTTGAACGCCAAGTGATTTACTTGCCGTCCGTCAGTACCTGCGGTCAAGTGACAATTGACAGGAAGCAATAACTTGCGTACTTTTAATTTGTGTGCAAAAACTTCATTAGGTCTTAGTCAATACTTTACTGGGGCACAGTGGCACGGTTAAAAGGCTATTTTTAATTTAGATATTCATTTAACGACAAAAATTGTCGAGCAAGGAATGCAGCCTTTCATCCAAAGCAAGCGGATGTGATATTTGCTTTTAATAACAATAATAACAATTAGTGTAATTGAAATAGTCCCCTAGTGCAATTGATCTAATTTTGCGCATGGTATCTACGACCCCTTTCTATGTATCAAAAAGCAGACAAAGCTGCGTGAGCTCATATGTAGCAGTGAGAAAATAAAGGGATGATATTATATTGTGAAGACTGATGTGATTAAAAAAAACCATTTCCTTAGTGCTGTCAAGGTGCATTTGAGCCGGTGATGTCAGTGCAATGTATCGATAAAACTAGGATCCAACTTTTTTTGTTGTAGATACCTATTTCAATTGATCGTTAATCTATTCGTTTAATACGTACCTATATTTATTTTATTGATTTTCATATGTGATGATATGTTGATATTTAGTTGTATATAAATATATAATATAGGTACCTATACTAAGATAGGTAAAGCTAGATTTATTGTTTAATGGTGAAATAAATAATATTAAATATAACTTATTCTAGTGCTCCTAAACTGAATAACAATTGGCTATATTTAGTTTTCCATTGACAATTCGTTTTTGGTAAAGTTAAAACAACAACGTTGTAAATAGCAGCAATTATCCCATATAAAAACGTTTAATATTAAAATAATAATAATTTACCGTACGTTACTGTTTCAAAAATAATTTTCAAATAGGCGATCTCGATTTAGGATTGATATTCTCAAATGGAGTATCTATTGTGGAAAGCGACAAACAATTTATCGATATCGATATGGAATCCTAAACATCACTAACACACCTGAGGTGAACGTAATCATTGTGGGAATTATAGCAGCTATCTCGTTCACACTGTGCACCTCTCGCTCAGCTGTGCCACAGACAATATTGTTGAATACTATAGATGATTGAAAAGGATTTTTTTTAGCGAAAGCAATGACATGTATTATATTTAATTTGTTAGACCGAGTTATGTGAAAACGACATTAATCAAAAACAGGTGTGATTTTTGAAATAAATTTATAATTTATTGAGAAAGTTACTAGACATTTATTTTTATAAAATTGTGAGCAAACGAGTTAGCAATCATTTAGAATGCTGCGACGTACATCACATACTAGAGTAGAGGTGAGAGTAGTTGTCCTCCTCCGAAGCCCCACTAGGAGGCTCCCGCTACAGACAACTCCGTAGAAGGATCGACGAAACTTCGCGCCCGTCATGTATAATACATGTGAGCGACACCTGGCGCTGCCTTGATTCCGTCGCAATGCAGCAAAGACACGTCCCGGGAAAACCTTGTAAGTAATGCTTGTACAACGCAGTAATTAAAAAATGTGAGTTCTTATTATGGATGGATATGTATATGGTCGTAGGCAGCGTTGGCTTTGGGGCTTGGGGACCTTGAGAGTGGTGATGCGGGGCCCTTTTATAGAAAAAAAAAAAGATTTAAAGCTCCCTAAGTCTCACGGGGCCCGAGCTGCAGCCCTCCTTAGCCTCCACCTTCAGGTGGATTCATCAGGCTCTGGCCGTAGGATAGATATTGACAAATGTGTATGAGGTGTGTTAGGAAATCCGCCAGATATTTATGTGACCACCGGAGATCTACGACCAATGATAAAGTTTGGCAAATCTGTAGTCGTACTCTGTATAAATGTACGTATCTGTTCCAAATTTTTTCCAAAACCGTTCTGTAGCTTTTGCAAGCAAAACTAAATAATGTACCATATGTATATTTGTGAGAAAGGTTAGCCCAAGATTGAGGCCAGTGGCTTGCTAAGGGAGAGGCCGCCATCCAAGAGTGGACTGCAATAGAGTGATGACGATTATGTATACTTACACGAACTTGGCCATCATCAATATACATTGCTTAGTAGAAAAAATATTTATGAAAATTCCATAATAAGTAGACCATATTTAAACATTACTGACGCTATCGTCTCCACGAGATGATATTCCATTTTTGTTATAAGTACGTTTGATCCAATATAGTTGAAATAACAAATGCACATCGCGCGTTTACGTAAAGTGGAATTTGTGTGTAACAACGGAAGTACCTACAAGCTTACAACATATACTTGTTAATAAGTTTGAAATGATAACATTAGAAGTGATAATTACTAAAAGCGACAAGTAATGCGTACAGGCTTAAAAACTCATAACAAAACAAAGCAATAATAATTGTTAAAATATAACTTTTAGACAATTGTATTTTGTAGTTATATTGCACTGACAGATAAACATTTAGTACCAGACGAGTGCAGTTAACAATAGACATGTGCGGCCCCTTTGTCGGCAGCTTTTGCGCTGCACATAAAGACGCCGCCGGTTTTTTTTAATTTGACTATTACTTACTAATTACACAGACGTATTTGAGAATAGCAAATCATTTGTAGATGCGTGACCGCTTCATGATGATGAGTTTTACCTTCAATTATATTACTGTATATTACAATATTCCTGACAGATTGGTGCAATCGCGACCTTAAGAGCAGCTGAAACCTATTGAAAAGTACCCACGCCTATACAAAATATCTGCATGGAGGGCGCAAGCGTTGTCCCACAAAAGGTGAGCCGGGGAAAACCCCATCCTCCCAAACGGCCCTCCAGATTCTCACAAACTCCACAAAATGCGACAGCACAGCCATCTCTTAACCCAGTACAAGGAGAAGCTACCCAGGCGTGTTTGGTTCTGTCTGTGAGTCGGGGTATGCGAACTACATGTTCCTCTCCATGGCACCAACACAATTACTAAACGCCTTAGGCTTCCTCCATGCTCTCAAACAGTATACACAAGTTGCAACATCTAGTCCCGGCCACTACTCCATAAGCAAGTAAAGTCGCAGTCAATCTTAGGCTTACAAAAATAATATTCATGATATTTTGCTAAAAGTGTATTCTTATACATATTATATGACTCTTTGATATAACGTTTATTTCAGCTATAGCAATTAAGTGTATGGTTTAGATCATTATTAAAATAAATAGTTAAAATAAATACACATTACATCTACTAGAATTAGTGCAGTGATAAATATTTAAAAACAGTAAATTATTGTAAATAACAAATATATTAGATGTTATAAAATTAGAAAGAAAAATGAAAACCATAAAAATAAGTAGTAATACTCTATATAAAACTAATATCTAGCTTAAAGCTCTTTTACCTACGTATATAATTAGGTAGTTTGAGTCTGCTGTACTTGATGGGTGGGCGTGTGATGTGGGTGCGCGT
>LUGF01031158.1:50313-71008 GCA_001625245.1 Calycopis cecrops
CCTCACCTTTATTATACTTCATTGTTACGTGGCTATTAAGTTTTCGTGTTTTACATTATGTTATATATCAGTGACTTTAAGCAATGATGTGTAGCAATGTGTATGTACTATGAAACGAATATATTAATTAAGTCAAGAAAAAGACCTTGACGTTTTACTTCTACTGTATATATTAATTCTACTGCTAATGTTGGTCGTCGCTTGTAATCACTTCTCCTCAGTCCTGGCTGACATGAGGTGATCCCACAGCTCACATTCAACTGTAGCGGCCCTGGCTGAAGCATGAATGTTGCCTCAAAGTAAAACTCGCAACACACCGGTGTGTCTCGCCCTTATGTTATAACGCACTTCATCCGCACAGGGTGTCCCACTTTTGTTGTTATGACTTAATGCCTTCAACTCATGCCAGATCCGCCAACTACACGTATAAAGCTGAATAGAGGGACAATAAATATGAAGTTAGGGACCAAGTTAGACAAACGACTCATAAAACTTACAAGACGGGGTTATTGCCCTACTTCGAGCTAACTGGCTTGCCTCTGGGATGATGCCTTCTAGACTCTAGTGTTTCCTCGACAGGGTAGTGGCGAGTTAGCGCTTCGAAGTCCTCAGTTCGTATCCCCGGACAAACCTTCAATAGTTGGCGTATCATAAACACAAAATTAAAAGGTTTTAACTGTATCTAATCAAATACTATTTGTAAGTTTCTTGAACATTGTAAATAAATAAAATATAAATTAATATTGCATTTTATTATGTCCTTAACGTATATTTTACCTAATGTTATATATAAATTCAAAAATATTCCACCAGAGGATATAACGATGAGTTGCATTCCTTTTCCAGTACCATTGAGCCTACGTGTTCAAATAAACTGACATTAAACAACACAGCAGTTATATTGTGCCGTCACCACCGTGTGAAGCCTTACAGGACACCGTGGTGACGGCAATTATATAACACATACTGTGGGAATTACCAAAAGGATCTGATAAGTCGTTTGTCCCCCTTTCACTTACTTTAAAAAAGTTTGACAAAATTTAAAAAATAATGCAATTTTAAAAGGGAAATATTTTTAAAATCTTTTCTTGTTCATAATAACCAATGCTATGCAAGACAAAACAGAATATGCTAACACTAGCGGGAGGCTACAAACAAGAGTTGTACTTCTTCGCCAAACACATAAGACAGGATAACATAAATCATAGAAAGTTAAAATTGTTACAATAATATAGGTACTTTAACGAATGACAAAGTAGTAATATAATCTAGAAATAGAATAAAAATAAAAAACAGCTAAATAAGATAGTAGTTTAATAACTATACTTCTTGCTTTGTGTTAAACAGAAATTGCGAAAAAACAGTCGACCACCCATGCTGATAGTTTCTTTGTCCTGCTCGCACGGTTACAAATACTAATTCCGTCTCATTTCATTTTTTTTTACTTTTAGACATTGACAGAGCACATAATACGTAGGGTGGTCTTTTTTCTTATTATTAATTATTAATATTATCTTCTGATTGTTACTACAACAATACATTAAAGTTTTAGAGATTTTAAGTAAGAAGGATAATATAATAATTAATGATGATAGTTTATTATTATTAATAATATTTATTTTTTGTGTAGGTATATTAAATTATAGGTTATTAAATCAAATAAATTGGCGAAATTACCCAACGGGGTACACACTTATAAGTCGGTCTATCTACAATAATCCGAACGAAAATAAACCAAAAAGAGCCGCCTCTCATCTTAAAGGACATAAACTCAACTGCAAAACCTGGTGTTGCAGCTGCCTGTGGACGGTGGAAATCATCTCCATCTCGGTGACCCGACTTCTTGTTTGCCCCCTTTGCTATAAAAAATAGTGTTGCCTGTAACAATTGCAGAGTCTACTGGTGGTTAAACTATAGCACTGCTGTCACTTTTTGGAATCTTGAAGACTTCAGGTCAAGAAGGGCGAGGCTACAGACCCTATGAGTGCTGTAAGGAATTTATAAGTTTGTTCCTTGTAGGTTTGTTTTTTCCCACAGCTCGCATCAACAGTTTTATTTACCATTGTGCACGTGAGGCGGACACCGTGCTGGGAGATTTGAGGTGCGAGCTGTGACGTCACCTGACTAGCCGCAGCGACGTGGATGGAACACAGATAGATAGCGAAACTTAAAAAAAACTATAAAATCATGGAGATAGTATTTTTAATTTGTGTAGCAGAGATGGACAATATCGGAACTTTTTCTTTACTTCAGACGCTCATTGCACTGCTATCTGGAGAACCGATTACCTGGTCGTCGAAGTACCATTAGAGGTAAACACCCTTAAATTACTAATATGTATAACTATTGCGAAAGTTTGTGTGTACATGTATGTTAGTCAATGCTTCACGCAAGTGCTGAGCGCATTAATATGAAGTGGCACCGCTGCTTTTCTTGTGTAGTAACACGAAGAATACTTATTGATCCGCGAACAAATAGATGGAGACCGCGGGACAAAGCTAGTGATATATGTTTAAGACATATACCTATAGGCTTTCTAATAATAATTTGACAACACTTGACATCTTCATAAATTCCGAGTCTATAACGGGCGTACTCCCAACTGCGCCGGGCCAATACGGCAGTAATGCAGCAAGCCAGTCACCATAAGCTTAGCTGACACTAGAACTGGCTGCTGTATGATGAAAATAAAACAGAAATAGAATTTTGTAAAAATAAACAAAATGCAAAAGTTGAAGAATATCGAATTAACACGAGAGACTGAATTTATGGCGGACGTAGGTAAAGTATATGAGCATGTCCAAAATATTCATATCATCATTTCTGACGATATAAAGTAAAATCCAGCATTTGGTAGAAAATAAACAACCTCCGTTTTTGTTAGGTATGTTAATGAGCTCCAACAACTTTGTAAGAGGAACGGCACAGCCACCTCCAGGAGGTACCTCTCGCTTATACAATGTACCAACGTATATTGGCAGCTATACTGTCGTGTTTGTGTAAGTATTCCGAATCCAATGGAGAGGAGAGGAGGAAGGAGGGCGACGAGTCTGTATAACCTTTGTGCGTCGATAGTCATGAAAATCGTCGCCCCGACTCCTCTTTAGCTCCCCTATACTAAAAAATAAACTCTTTGAAAATCTAAGCAGATACAAGCCTCACACGCGCGGACCTCATTTCATTTTTATTTTCATTTTGTTGGTCGCTATAACCGAACATAATAATTTGTCAAAAATATGTCAAAATAAGCGACATGTCAATAAATCCAGGTAGCTAGGACATTCTATCCGACTTTATAATAAAGAATTTTATATTAATACCAAAGTAAAAAAGTTACTTATTATTCAGTGGAAGGAATAAGTTGTACCTTTGTACTTGCCTTCTAAATGTATCTCATTTTAGTTAATAAGTTTATATTATGTACATAAGCTGCTAAATAAATAATTAAATAAGTGGTTCATCAATATAAAGGTAGTCATAATAAAAGGATTCTACTGAACTTCTCTTGGCGTATTTAGAAGGAGTTGTGGGAGGCGATTCCCTCGCACGTTGTGAGTCTAACAACTTGCTGTCACACACTCATTGCTCCCCTACGTCAGAAGGGGGGAAAGGAGGACACCCGCTGTCCTCCTCGCCAAGATAACAATAGTATAACCTATTAATCGCAATATTCCGGTTTGCGTCCTCCCAGATTAGCTGGGAAGGAAGAAGGAAGAAGAAGCTGGGGAGGGTCTGCATCCCCATCGACCACAAATTACAGGGGCTCGAGCTACCTTAGGGCACTCGCCTCTTATACAGATGAAGCTGCACTGGGCCTTCAGTCTGCTAGCGTAGAATCGATCTAAAAACAAAAAAAAACTTGCTGTCAGTCATGAGCACATATTTGATATTTTAAGTGGTACGTGACTCTCTCGGAGAGAGACTCATGTCCAGCTATGGAATAACTTCACGCTCGTGCCAGGGATCCATCCGACGGGCGTGTAGCTGTACACTACATGAAATAATATTTGATTATTGTAACGTACTGCTGCGTGTAGTCTGCGGCGCGCGGTTACTGCACACCTGAATGTTTGACGTAGTGTAGTTGTGATTATACTCGGCTGCGCTGAAAAGGCTGCAGCATTTATAATGACGCTACAGGCGCCTCGCGCCGGGGGCACACAGGGCGCGACGGATCACTTATGTAGTATTCTAAATCTACTGACCATAATAAACATCTGCGTAACCAAAAGTCGTGTGATGCGATGCCCGAATTTACCCTATCCTCCTGACATCCGCACTCTCACATAAAACGCAACACCATCGCTTGCGCTAAACTTTATGAAAACAATAGTTACAGTCCCAAGTGAAATTAAATAATCCTACTAATATTATAAACAACCGGAACCGGTTTTCATAGAATTTGGCACACAAATAGAGAGTAACTTGGATTAACACGTATGATAGTTTTTATCCCGAAAAACGGTTCCTGCTGGCTGGGATGCCATGAGATGATTTTATATTGTCCACGGGACTGAAATTTACGCGGGTGAAAAAATAATATTTTTTTATTTAGGATCTATCGGACGCGTATCGAAATTCACTCGGCTGTATCTGCTACGCATTGCTCGGTTGCCGAAGCAGATTATGTATATTCCGTAGCTGACTTGCTAGCTGAGGTGAGCGACGGTTAATAACCTGAAAAACATCACTGAGCCAATATAGTGTAAAATGTGTATCTAGATAAACATAAGAGCTTCCCTCTCCTCATGATCTCCTATTAAATGCACACAATATTTTTATTAATTACAATAAAATGGCACGCGAAGGCTGAGTGTGCTTGATACCTTATGTTGTGGTTGGCACGAGCCAACTCTGCGCTTCATATCAGTGAAAGGGTTGCGCTAACTACTTTTAGTTAATTCACTAATGTTTATTATTGCACAAAGAGAATTTTAATGTTATAGTTCTTTTTTTAGCATGATAGCAGTCAGTCAGCAGCCGCCGTCTGCGTAGCTTTTACTAGCTGGGTAACCGTGTCTAGTCGCAGTAGTGAGGTCCCGGGTTGGTGTCAGGCCCAGGTCAAATAAATAATTTTGTGATGTTTTTTAAATTTATTAACGGCTCGAAGATTCACTAGTTGCAAGATAATGAGGGCAAGGTCTGGTGTGCTAGTTGAATTTCACAAATTAAAATATATAATATATTTGAATTTGTGAAATTTGACTACCAAATTCAAATATATATTATAGTTAAATTTGTGGAATTCAACTATCACTGAAAGATAGAGGAGTTTCTGACACTAGACTAGGTTACATTCTATTTCACAAACTAACAAGCCGGCGTCGGTTGATCACGGCCGAAAGCGGAACCATAGTACTGAAAGTATTTTTATTAACTATGGCAGGACGGAAGGCAAGCGCAAAATACTATAAGTAATATCCCCAGATGCCGTCCTAGACCCAGGTGAACAGTCACGTGTGTATGTGAACTTGGCTGAGCCTGGCAGGTCTGTGGTCTGTACGCTATCTGCGGCTGGCAAATTGCTTATCAATTAATGATAGCGCGTGGCGTGTGCCTGGCACTGCCAGAAGCGATCATTATTGCAACGCTGCAAGTCCACGCAATATCGCGTTTTCGATACGTCCTGTGACCATGATTGTTCATTTTGTAGGATAATTAATTATATTTATTATTTTGTTACTGTAATATTTGAGACACCGTAATCAGATTGTTTCGGTGCTGTTGGAAGGTGACGCCACGAGTTTGTAAGTACACAGTGACTCATGGGTAAAACTAACTCTGGCTAGCACGTAACAGATTTGATGTGAAAATTTATTTAAGTAGTAGCTGTTTTATTATTATTTATTTGTATATGTATCATGTAATTAAATATGGAAGTTATGATATTTTTGGAATTTGTTATGAATAAAAATATAATAAATTAAATTAAACATGATCAGATTTAAATAAATTCATTTGTTATTGTACAACAAATGAATTATGTCTATCATATATTATTTTATATAGAATTTGTCAAGAAATGTTGCAAAAATAAGAATACTAAAGGTTTTTTTAAAAAGTTGAAAATAAATTATATATATATATATATATATAAATACTGCTGACCTGGTCAAAGTTGCTGGATCAAAGCAACTTGTGACAATGACCTGTGGTGCTCTCAGGGGGCGGTGTAGGTCCAGCAGTGGACGTCTTAATAGCTATTGATGATGATGATAATAATAATTTTACAAAATTTTGTAAAAACATAACCATTTGCGAAAATACTACTAACTAGCCAACCCATAACCAAAATGTTGAACATTAAAAACAAAATTATTCAATGCTAATAAAATATAGATTATTTTACTCCTGTTAGTGAAAGAATGGCCAACATCGGTTCACTAGTTTGGGAGCTTATTCGATACGTACAAAAAAAAATATTTCCGCTCTATACATACGTCTATATACATAACAATACAACATATACTAGTGCAACTACCTTCATAATATGGTAATGGTAAGTGCAGTATACAGAGAAACAACTGCCTGTGAATGTTAACAGTTGACAGTTAGAAAAGGAGAGTAGATCGCTGTACCTGTCTGCGAATTAGTGTACCTACGTATAGTCCAAATAATAACATAACTTTCAATACCCATGTCTCGCCAAATGCCAACGACTTCTGCTTAGCTAAATATAGCGATGCCAGACTACAACTAACTACATTAAACAATATTCAAGTCCCGTGTATGTCCGCAATAGTGGCTGACGTGTGGCGGCTCTCGTGTAACCTTAGATCTCGGCACATTATGCACTCGTTGCCCACCAAAATGTTTAACGCACCATTATAAAGCCAGCGCAATTTAAATGTCGCTCGCCATCTGACGCGGCACGAGACCAGCTCACGACACAGACTACACGGTCCCTCGTCTCGGTGTTCATTCAAGGAGAGTTGAAATTTAAAGAGAAGAGAAGTAAGAAACGCACACTTATTAACTCGGAGAGGGATCGTAACCGTAACACTTCGAGCCGGTTCTTTTTATGAAACTTCATACAGCAACGCACACTAATGGGAAACGTAACGTAATCGTAAAAGGGATCGTCTGCCCTTTTCTAGGCGAGGCGTTTACGATCCCTTTCCGAGTTGATAAGTGTGTCTTTTATAATATGGTCGCAAACATATTATAAAAAAAATAGTAAAGAGGCAAACGATCAGTTGAAGCCTTTTGACAGTTACCAACACGCGTCGACGCCCATACTGAGAGAACGCCTTTCCTTCCTTAGGCATTTACCTCAAATGTGCCACCGAAAACTGACAAAAAGTAATAGCATAGTCGTCTCCTGGCGACGGGATCGAGTGAACTAGATGAGCTAATGATATAAAAACTGAAAAGAGTCAATACGTGGCTCACATTAATAGAGAAAGAGGCGAGGCAAATCATGGCATGGATTCTGGTGCGGGTGTGATATGCCTTGCCTCTTTAATAACGTCGGTAGTCATCAAAATACACCGACTGCTCGTTCGCTCAGTAAAATAAAAAGTGAGACTACATGAGAGTTTATACTGGTCGCACTCGTTCCACTCGTCCCTCCAGTGGCTCATCTGACTTAAGCCTCTCACGTCACACGGATGCCGCTCGCGCTTCAGAGAATTTCTTCTTTCGTCAGTTCAACTCGGAGGCAGTGCAAGCAAATGTGTCTTTGTCTAGGAAAGAGTAATTGGTGTCTATCGGAGACTAGTGTGGACTGTATCGGCCGAGCCGGTCGCCCCGTCACCAGTTTCTCGGTATCGCCGTGGCGTATGAATATAAACGAAGCCTTATTTATAGCCGCTGTATATGTGGCTCCACAACTAATATTAAATCATTAATTCCACTTCTTATAAGTCGTTTCGCATGAAACGCGGCGCGGTTTGATCTCGTGTGGTCTGGGAACATGACACTTGAGAGTTCCTTGTGTTGCTCATTTAGTTGTGTGTGTGCATTTAATGTCATTTGACGGTGACCGAGTGGCGCAGCGGTGGGAAGTTTAGCACGTCACGCCAGCCGTCGCGGGTTCGAGTCCCGCCTAGGTCGGCAAACGTGGAATATTAAGTCTGCAGATTTTAATTAGTAGTAATACTATGCTAAGATACGCTTTTCAAGACCTGCATTACTACACAACACTCGTAGCTGCGCAGCTTCTGTTAGTCCTAAACTTTATTCAGTGAATCCTAAACAAAGTTATCAAAGTTATTGATGACGTTTTGTTGCTCGATACACTACAGATTTCTTAAACTGTTATGAATTGGCAGGTTGGGTCCTGGCTACCTCTGATGCCCAGAGAATACCTCTTGCTTGATCTCACAGGGTCTTGGGGCATGTACGCAGAGCCTTAATTTATTTTAGAGTGATTTACAATTATTTTCTGTTTATGCTGGTTACAGGAAAAATATATTTCATTTGAATCAATTACAAACATTTCCAAACATTTAAAGGGTTGTGTACTATCCATAGAAAGTGTCAGATCATCAGAATATTTGGCTCTTGCGGGACAAAGTATTTAGCGGTCTTCCTGACTTCCACTTCACGACCGCGTACTGCCAACAAACGGTGACAGTATATACGTTTTTCCCCTGGACACAATATTTAATAAATTAAATCCTGACGAGTTTATAAGTGAACAAAGTTCACGTATTCGTTTCTTCAGTTGTATGAATATATTTCGTAAAACAAGAGTTGGGGGGTGTAATAGTTGGCTTGTAAATACTAGAAAGTATTAATTGGTTCAAATACAAAAATGTAAGACTTCTTGCTTTATCAAGACACAGTTTTCACTAGTATAAAGAGACACTGCATCTCGGTCACTAGAACTGGAGTCACATTTATGAGGTCCCGGGTTCAAGTCCGATTAGTCCGAAAGTCGGATTAGTCAGGAAGTCCGCGCTGTTACCCCCCATGCCCCGGAGAGCACGTTCAGCCTCGTATGTTCTCACAACTATGTTCTCACAACTATGTTCTCACAAAAATACAGAACCACAATTGGTATATTTTATACACAGAGAGGACAATGCAGTAGACGAGCGCTTAATGTTTGGTGAAGGTGACCGTGGGGAGGGGGAGGGGAGGGGACTGCGCCACCCGGAATATGCGAGTGTAGCTAGTTGTTGCCGCGACTTTGCATGGAATTATACAAAAGATCATCGTAATACTAGTATACCTTATATTAGTGACTCGAACGTAGAAGTCAACGACTTGAGATGATGAGATGTCATCAAACATGTTAGTAGTGGATGCGAGTAGGAGGTGAAGAGCTCGTACTGATCACTTGTATCTAGCGGACGTCCACCAACATCCTCGCAAACAGGAGATGAGGGACGTTCATCCAGTTGTCAGTCCATCCGTACTTTGTACATACGCCACCCCGCGCTCGGTCAATCCGCCTGCAATCTACATATTATCTATTATTTCAATAAACAACAACAACAACACATCTCTACGCCAGCTCATATTCATTCCACAAACTCAATATACAATAGATCCACCGCCGCCGTCATATAATATACAATTTAAATAATGCAATAAACATAAAAAAGCGGGCAGTATAATTAACTATTAGCAATATCGTTTGGTTGTCTGTCTGTGTGGTTTATATCGTTAAATTATATGTCAGAGCACAAAGCGGGCGCCAATGACCTATGAGTAACCGCGGCTTTTTATATACAATCAGACGAGGATGACCAGGCTTGTGCACTTTTGGGGATACATTTTAATATTATCGTTCGTAGTTGCGGTCGATTAGAGCCGCCACGACCGGGGAAGTAACTGTCATGCGTGTGAGCTGTGGGTGACCTCTGGCCCATTGGGGAGTCGAGGTAATCTGCATAACGTGCACGTGCTTGTTTCTTCTCTTAGTATTGACTATCTGTGAACCGCGGTTTCACCCGTGTTTCATTTCTAAGAAATTCATATAAACTTCAATACCCTATTTCACCCCCTTAGGGGTTGAATTTCTAAAAATCCTTCCTTAATTAAAACCGCTAAGGAGTAGCGGGCCTACATCATAACATCTACATGTATGCCAAATTTGAGCCCGATCCGTCCAATGGTTTGGGCTGTGCGTTGATAGATCACTATGTCACCTTTGAGTTTTATAGATATATTGATTATCTCTTTATCTTCTCTTGTTCTTGATTTAATAGCGAAAGTAGTCACAGGCTATTGGTGTTATGGACTTCCCTAAAAGTAAAAAACAAAAAATATTATTTATGCTCCTCTATAACAGTAGGTAGTAATCTAGTCACAGTTTTGTTATAAATTTAGACAAGTTGAAGCTTGGATCCGCTGTTTCAAAATGCCAATGAGATGTACTAGTAGTTGACCTTTGTCTTCAACATTAAAATAACCTCAAAGGGTAATAAAGCTACCTTACCCAGTACCTTAAAGTAACATCGCCAATTTGTTGGTCACCACTGTAAAATTCATATTAAACATACAATAATTAAATACAACTTTCAATCCACAAATTAATTAAGATAAGAAAAGAAGTAGATAAATAAAGCTTAAAATTATTATTATAAAATATAATTATTTAGATCACAATATATTAAAAAGACAAAATGTCTTGATATTTGATATTGATTGCAAACAGGTTCGCAGGGAAATGTAGTAGAATAAGTTTTTACATTTTTGATTAATATACCTATTAAGAAATGAATGAAATTTGAATGATGATCTTATGTGTTAAAATACAATGATGCAAACAATGATTTCTTTCAACAAAAGTAATCAACTACAAATAACGTTACAAAATGAAATAAAATTATCTCAAAGAATTGCACATAGCAACTGTTTAAATTATGAGGCCGTTAGTTAAGACAAAGTATACCTATCGACACCATGGAAAGACGATCTGAGTAGGAACCGGTTAGGGAATTATGCCAGTAGCAGGATTAAAGCCGTCTTGACGTTTGTTGAATGAGACTTGTTCTGTGGCGGGCCGACAGACGGCCATGATGATGAGGCCTGCTCTTGAAATGTTAAAATTAATACAAAAAACATATGCAACAATCCCAGATGTCACTTCGAGCTGGTCACTCGACGCTCAAGAAACTTGCTTCGGCACTTGTATATTGACCACACGATCGGAAAAGAGCGAATACCGCAACCTCCAATATATCAGCGTTTGGCTGCGTGGAACTTCCTCCGCGAATATTTCCTTCGACACCTTCGGTTCCACTTATACCGTTTATTTGCTCTTCTTCGAAAATAGGCGTATTGATCGCATATTTATGTAGATTTATTTTACACGTGCCACAAAATAAACGCCTAGAAGCATGAGTTCAAGGCTCTACATCAGTGTCAGATAACAATTAAGGATTAATATAATTAGAATCGGTCATTTCAACCAACAATATATAATTATATTACCTATTTCACAACAATTGGCACACTTAAAAATGAAGAAAATATGCGTAAAAGTTGGGAAAGGACAAGACTGTACAAGAACTATTATGTTTAAAGGGCTCATACCTACTAGTGGCTCAGCGTACATTGTACAAGCTAAACCTTAACAATTGATCAGAGATAGGAATGTTACCAATTCTCTTATCTCTTTTCAATGTGTTGTACACATGTGGTTTAGGTTCATGGACAGGATCATGACCGGTGGTTCTTACCCTGACCACGAGCCAAAATTGAGGGCCATTTTAGTTTGAGCTCGGGCTGCCCCGTCAGAGATCGTCGCGGTCCACTTACCAAAATAATAACAGTATTTGCCATAAAAACAGTTTCGTCCTCACAGTCTCTTCAGCTTCATTCTTAGGATTATTTAAAAGAGAAATGGAAACTGTCTGACCGTCAAGAATACCTAGAGGGTACTTCCCAGTGACATAGAATTATGGAGTTTGGTACGAAAAATACCATGTAGGTAAAGGGAATAATTCGAAGGTTACTAAATTTAAAGTTACGTCACAGAGAAGCACTATGACAAATTTATGCTGGCGTTTACTTATACTCAAATATCCCATGGCATCCCATAGGCACATTTTTTCGGGATAAAAACTATCCTGTGTTAATCCAAGTTATCCTCTATAATATGTGTGTTCATGAAAATCGGTTCAGCAATTTTTGCGTGAAGGAGTAACAAACAAACAAACAAACTTTCGTATTTATAATATTAATAAGATTGAGTGCATATTATGTTGCCCGCACATAGAAATTTCGATGAATAATTGCGTGGTTATACCCCCAGTTACAATACAGTCGGTGGTGTGAGTCACTAACACTAGTAACGTTTTTTTATTAAATAGGTGGGTAAAGCTGGTGGAATCTCTTGGCAAATTACTATCAACATCCAAATCCGCACGCCTAGTGGACCTAAGTTTAGGGATACATTCTTACCCTAACACGGGGTCACATCTAACGCAAAACAAGGGGTGTTATAAGTTTGTGGTAGATGTTTGTGTGTGTCTGTGGCATCGTAGCTCTCAAACGGATGGATCAATTTCGATGCGGTGCACGGTGGTTCTTAGCTATGTTTGTTAAACATCGAATTAGTTAGAAGAATGTCTATTTAGTTGAAGCGTTTTTTATATACACAATTTTCACATATACTTACTCTTTGCCATAGGTCCAACTGCTCCTAAAACTGCACAAAGCTTACCTCTAAAGCTGCCCAAACCACTCGTGATACTTTGTATCGGTACCGTAGCACGTCTACTTCAAGTTTCGGAGGATAGGTCATGGCAGAAACATGATCCCCGTGGGGCGTAGAGACCGAGAGTGCTTGCAGACGAATGTCCTTGAATTCGCAACATATTAATACTCAATCTATTTTAGAATGAATATAACTATTTTATTATTTAAACAGTTAGACTAAGGCCCGACTCACACTTGGTCTGTGGCAGCAGTTTATTTGTTTTTAATTGGCATCATGCACAAGTTTTAAACAAGGTTCATTAATATAATGATATTGCGTTTCCTCTTGAAATAGGGTATTTGTCAATTTTTTGT
Organism: Calycopis cecrops; assembly: GCA_001625245.1. Taxonomy (NCBI): domain Eukaryota; kingdom Metazoa; phylum Arthropoda; class Insecta; order Lepidoptera; family Lycaenidae; genus Calycopis; species Calycopis cecrops. The sequence goes on from LUGF01031158.1 coordinate 63,286, forward strand.
TTTTTTTTATTTCATACTTTATGACTTGTTAAACACGTTACATAAATGTTTACAAAAAATAAGCAGTATTAACAACAAAAAATAATGTTAAAGTTTGAGTTATTACACTCGCGCCTAAAACATTGCAAACTGTCGTGGCGGCGCAATATGATTAGATTGACGTGAAACGCAAGTAAATAAAGTGTCAAACACTAGGCAATTCGGCTAGTGTTTACTTGCCGGTGACGTCATCTGAGTTTCAACCGATCACAAAACGTTTTTGACGTTGACAAATAATTGCTTCTTTATTTCGCAAATATTACAATAAATATGCATTTCTTTATATAAAATAGACTTGTATATGGTTTATTATTATCTTATTTAATATGATGACTATAATTCGTAGTATATTTTTGATAGTGTCAAATACCTGAGGAAATGTTTCTTTAGTTTTTCTATATTAGATTTGAATATATTTTGTCATATATCAATAAAGTGCATTACTGCCAAATTGGACCGGCATGACCGAGGTGCTACCTCTCGCTTACTTGATACCGGCGTAAAGTGACTGCTGTGCTTTCGCGTTTCGTGCGGTGTGTAAGAAGACGTATATATCGACTGAAACACCCGCAAGGGTTTAGTTGCTATTGCAAAGTGTAAGTAAGTGTCGAGTCCGACATCTTTCTCGGAGCCACCCTTGCTCTTAGGTATCATGCGTAAATGTATTCCGTCAAAAAAAAAAGAAATAAAGGCTGTTATATGTTTGACCATGATGCAGTTGATATATTTATTTTTTTTTATGATATAGGAGGGCAAACGAGCAGCCGGAGCCATTTTCATGACTACCGACGCCCACAAACATCCGCATAGAGGCTATACAGATGCGCTGCCTTCCTTTCTCCTCCCACCTCCATGGGCCACCGGCTACTTACACACCGCACGAAACGCGACAGCACAGCTGTCACTTTACGCCAGTCTCGTGTAAGCGAGAGGTACCTCCCCGGTCGTGCCGGCCCAATTCGACTGCATGCAAGCATGCAGTGTGGCACTACCTCTTACCTGTGGCACTCCCTCTTACCTGATATAGGCCATATTGTCGCTTTGATTCAGATATTGCTAGATATGTTCACATTATTATGGTAACTATTGTTTATATTGCTTCTGGCGTTGATGTTGAATAGCATGGCGCTACAAAATATGACGGCCGTGATATACAAGATGTTACGATGTCGAAGTGTGATAACATGCTACAATGTCTGTCACATAAGTAACATAACGGGTCAGTTGTGTATAGTGTACATAGAACCTAGTGCGCATGCTCGTCAGATGCAGGCGGTCGCGGCGGCAGTGGACTGGGAGCGGCGTGAATGAAGCCTGCGCGCGGCCTTAACTGTCGTTTTCTATACGCCTAGGGGTATCGTCGGAAACGAGCGCGTTGCAGCCGCGTGACGTCACCGCTAGTCCGACCAGTTTTTTACCCGAGCCCCAATTCGGCGTTTGATTCTTTATGCATAACTCGGTGCCCTAAGGTCGTCTGAGATTCAAGGACACGGATTAATTGCACTCACCAGTTCTCGGTAGACACTGATCTCGTTCAGAACAATACATAATAAATTACATGGTTTTTATGACACACTTATATGCTAAAATTAAATATTAACTACTTTTGTAATTTATATTATAATATCTACCCACTATTAATAGTCGACGACAAGCTGCATATTTATAGAAATGTAAAGATACTGGCAGAATAGTATATACCTTTAGTGAGAGGTAGTGGCACGCTGCATACATGCACCGGGGAGGCACCTCTCTCTTACATGAGACCGGCGTAAAGTGACAGCCGTGCTGTCGCGTTTCGTGCAGTGTGTAAGTAGCCGGTGGCCCATGGAGGTGGGAGGAGAAGATCTGTAAGGACACATCCGTGAGTAGTCACAGTGAGTTCGTCTCGTACCATCGCACAATGCCTCATACAAAAAGTATGCATTCTGCTAAGGTACAGGTATCTATGGCGTAGGGTACGGGTAGCCAGCGGCCTATTAAAAATGGGCTTAGCCCACCAACTTTTCCCACCGCTGCAGCTGCTACTCTTATGTCGCCAAGATCAACAGCGGCAACCACAACGACCAGGGAAACCGAGGGAAAAGCTAAAACTGTCTTGGGACCCGCAACGAAATTAATGAGAAGAAATAAAAGGATCGTAGGAATATAATCCAATTAGACCTGGTTTGGTAACCTATTAGTGACACATGTAAAACTAGCGGTCATTTGAATGCTAACCTCCACTACACCACAGCTACATTATAGGTAAGTATATTATTTTATATTACTGCAGATTTTCCTTAATGTTAGCATAAATTTAAGGTTGCTCAGAATTGTTAACAAAAACTATATTATATTATAGTGAGCCATTAGAAATATCAAAATATTTACAGAAATTGATATTTAAACTACCATCAAGAATTATATCTTCCCCTTCGAAATCAATAGCTTAGTTAACGCATAATGAGGACTAAAACCGCTAGGTAGTTAGGTACACCTAGATGTTGGGAGGAAGGTAAGTTTCTAGTTCCTTGCTGCATACGGAGACAGGTGATCATCCGTAGCCTTTTGAAGCCTACTCAATACCGGAGCCCAAAAACGATCACCACCAACTAGTTACTATACTACAGTACAGACGACGACGAGCAGTCGGAGCCTATCGATGATGTCTACATGATGACCGACATGTTGCCCCCTCCAATTGGCCACAGGAAACTCACAAACTACATGAAACCTTTTCCATTGTGGCATCAGCGTGTGAGGGAGAGGCACAACCCCAGTGCCATCTCAACCACTCCGCTACTACAAACCTACGTGGCAACAAACCTCTTACAAACAGACCTCTTACAAAATGAACTTTGCATCTCCTATAATTACCCCCCGGTGGGCAACTTGACTCTCACAAACTGTATGTAACGCGACTATATAGCCATCACTTCACGCCAGTGTTACGTGAGCGAGTTCGGCTGCAAGTGACGCTCTCTTACAACAGAGATAGCTCAAAAGAAGAAGAGCCAATTTGTACGGTACAAATGTATTATTCAGACCAAGCCACTCCTCCCCCTTCTGGGACAACCCAGAAACTCCCGGGCCAAGGAAGCCTAGTTACATTTTCCAATAACATAATTACTATTCTTTTTATAATTTGTTATTGTCTGCTTTAAATTTAGTCGGCGAACTTGTAGCAGTTTTAAATATATTGAAATGGCAATACACTCAATAAACAAGACTAACGATGCAATAAGAACAAACAAGGAAACCTAAGAATGCAACCAGGCCATCGATGTCACATAAAATATAGATCATCATTTGTTGTTTCATAGTCAGAAATAATTATACGTAAGTAATTTCTGGGATGGTGAAGTAATGGTAAAAACTCTTTTCTTCGATCTGATTATTATTGATATCTCAAAGGGCTTAAGATGGGGAAAGTGATGGTCTGCATTTAAGATAAAAAGCTATTTAAATAAACTATAAATCATACGATACAGTGCAGAGAATTTATTTTCCTTTTATATCTTAGACGGAAAGAATTATTCAAAATTTACTACCTAAGTGGGATGAAATCGGGATTGAAAACTCCATGGTAAATCTCTAATAGTAGGTCGAGGGCGCGAAGTGATAAATACGCGAACAAACCAACGCTTCTCAATGTAGGTGAAGGAACGTTTCCCCTTGCAGCCTCCTTGAGCTGGCGAGGCCACTCACCAATACTCGCACCACTCGTTTTTTTCTCATCTGAATCAAATCATTTTTATTTACGTATCGCTCGGCCAATCCACTTGGTATCTGGTCATCAGCAAGGACAAATTATACATGCTATACATATACACACATATATACTTAGCATATGATGCGCTGAACTCGAGTGCTTGTTGTAAACAATTTTATTCACACTCACTAACATGTTTTGCAGCCAAATCGGGCAGGCGCGACTGGAGCAGCACATCTCGCTGACGTCACACCGACGATGTATACATGTAGCTATATAATATATAGTCTGTGAGGCTTGTGATAGCCCGGTGGCCTATAGGACGGACAAGTAGCAGGTGGGCAACGCGTGTGCGTAAAGTTTAGTTGTGCGGATGTTTATATAATTACTTGACGGAAGGCTAGGACTGGTATTTGGTGCCTTGTGCTATTAACAATAAATGTATCCCGGCTATGGTTTACGTATAAGGGGAGGCACTTTAGAATTCTCCTATAATATGACCAATGCTTTGTTGTAGAAATGAAATTTCTTAGAAATTAAATATGACCGTACGTACGTCATGTACTATAAGGGAGCAAACGAGCGGAAGAATTATTTAGATGACTGTCGATGCTCATTATTATTAAGAAGGCGTGTTGCCATTTTTCTTCCTGCCCCTAAATAAACCACAACGAAACCACGAAACCACATATTACTTTGCGGCCATATCATATGAGCTAGAGGTACTTTTATATATATACATATATATATATATATATATATATATACATATACAGTATATTAGTATCTCTGTATCCTCTGTTTCGGAACTAACATTGAGCCGGCATCAGTGGTCCCGGTAAAAACTAGCACAAACTCAGCCAGCTCAGGATCACTGTCAGCCTGTTGGTAAACAACGATTATCTTCTCGACCGGGATTCCTCAACAACCTCACCACACATTTACTGTTTATAACTTCTAACTATCGTTCTTTTTCGTCTTTGGACTTTTTGTTATCAAACAGATTTATGTACATGACGTACGTAAGATTTTTAGTAAACAACAACTTTTATCCTCAAAATCAGACTCGAAAACAATGTTTATTTTGTCAAGATTTTAAATTAGTTCACACGACATTTACTAAGTTTGCTTCACCATATTTTTTAAATTTTGAGGTCCTAAACAAACTCGAGACTGCGCTTAAATAAGGCGATATTTATAATTGCACAAAATAAACAATAACAAGTATTGGCCAGCTGTATGTAGTATAAGTGTGCAGGTTAAATCCCACTTACTAAAAATAATTACACAACATCATCTTGATTTGACGAACTTCTCCTGATGCATGCTCACAATGGCAGCAGTTATATAAAGTCTCCAAGCCATTGGCGGCTGCACAACCATTAACATCCGCACTGGTATTGCACGAACTTTACTCTCCTTGACCCCGTCGCCCTCCGTGGGCTACCGGTTACTTATTTACCTAACAAAACGTGACAGTGTGCCCATCTCTTGTGATACGCCAGAATGTTACCGTGTGGTACCTCGCCAGTGCTGCATGTCAACTGCGATGATACACTACCTCTTACATAACAAGTTATAATATGGTACATTAAGGTTTATAATACAGTGATCTTACAATTATGTTTTCAGTTCTTATAAAAGACACATATTTTTAAGAGGTTAATTCAACAAACATCAATCTCATGCTGTTTTACATCAAAACTGAAAGTCAAATGTCTTGTCATCAAATCAACAGGTTGCTGATCTGATAATCTTTAGCAACAATAGGACTCAAAGAGATCAGTTCAATAAAATGCAGGTCGATGCCCGATTGCATAACAAAACCTCAAAGCGGGCATCTAGCAGGTAGTCTATCCGATAACCGAGTCATAACGGCGCTGATATTAAGATTATGTTTTACCTCATTTCCGTACCTGGCTGCAGGTAGGTGGTATCACACTCGAGATCTCATTGAGAAACCTTTCGGGGCACGCGCCACGTAATTGTATAGAGGTCTGGTGCTCGGCTCCTTCCGAGCTGGGCATTACCTTAATTTGTCGAATTACCCTTTTTACAAAACATACCTTGTCAAGGATATCCTTTTGTTGGACCCTCGGAATTGATAGTGGGGTACATTGTAGACAATAAAAATCAATGAACTTAATACGTTTTCACGGATTCATAATACGTAAGTGAAGGCGAGTGGAAGACGGAGTGTTGGAGGTCAACCGAGCTGGTGGGATGACCATCCTTGCCGTTGCTGCTGCGAGGTGGATGGCACTGGCTGTCCTTCTCCCTAAAGTTGCTTTAGTTATCAGCGTCGTTGTGGATTGAATTTCGTTTTGGACGTTAATAAAAGACAATATACATATTATGACCCACGTGTAATTAACTCGTAGTTACGGTCGAACAACACTTCCTCCTCCTTGACCCGGCCTCCACTCTAAAGCCTTACATCTACTATCTGCCGCCAGGACAACTGGACTGGATACTGGTGAGCGACCGCGACGAACAAGCTATTTGGCAAGTAGCTACTGATGCTCACAAGTTACGCTAAAAAGAAATTATGCAAACATGTGGCTCCATTTCCTTGATTTTCAGATCCTGTCAGATGAAGAAAAAAATGTAGATAATAAAAGACATACACAAAGTAAGGTCTGGAGATGAATGGAATAGTACAACGCATGCAATCTGCCATATAGGTACCTACACCAGGTAGGTGGGTATTCTGCCACGTGCCCTACGCTACCTGTGATGTTACCGGATAAATTATAATAACAATTACACAATAACATTAGATTTTTTATGTGATCATAATAAAAATGTAATGTGCGGTGTGTAAGTAGCCGGTGGCCCATGGAGGTGGGAGGAGAAAGGGGGGCAGGGCAGCGCATCTGTATAGTCTATATGCCGATGTCTATGGGCGTCGGTTGTCATGAAAATGGCTACAACTGCTCGTTTGCCCCCCTATACCATAAAAAAATAAATAAAAATAATAACTGTCATCCTATCACACTACGTTGGCCCCGTTGTGAGTAGGTACGGGCTCAAGTACAACTGAAGTGGAATAAAATAAATTTAAGGAATTCTATATATGTTTAAGATTTTTTCTTTACATAGACAAGTTATATAAAATATGCCTGCCCCGGGTGGGACATGAACCCGCGACCGTCGGCCGGCGCGGATGCCCCTGCGCCAGCCGGTCGTCTCCGGTAAGGCATAGCATTACTTGTATAACGGGCAGAGCGACTTCCCAACTGAGACCACGTGTCCACTTATCATATTCATGTGATGGTTGTCAACGGGCATGTAATATGCATGCTGTTGGTGCACGTCATGGGGACAATGTTGACAATGACGCTTACTATTTGAACGTATTCTACATCGCGTAAGCTGCTAGAATCATCCGATGGTTTTTTTTCTCTATTTTGTGTCCTGATTGATTTTGATTCACGATAGGCCTGAAAATTGGATTTTGATATAACAGACAAAAAAAGCCTTGTTAGATTTGTAATAGTCTCAGAACATATTGTTGTAATAGTGGCAAGTAAAAGTAGGCAATTTCGGTGGCCCAAAATTGACCTCAGGGTCACTGAGGCAGTAGTGTAAGTAGGTACTTTCTACGGCCTTCAGTATTACAAAGTTGTTTGTGCTACTAGCTATTTCTTGTTGACTCAGAGAAATTCATATTTAGGTATTTAGAAATACCTACAAGCCCGGGTTGCCGTTAGACCTAGAATGTCGGATTCGACATTTGGTGGTGATATACCGATTGTTTAGTCGGTGTAGAGGCATTATAGCGGCTGAAGGCATCCTACGGTGGTATAATATGGTCCTGGTTCCTAATTATAGTATCATAAGAATATAACGTTAGGAATAAGGTTGGGGTCTAAGAATAGTAGTTCCAAGAAACTGACGCGGTACTTTACTTTACTATTTTTTAAGACAATTAAACTAGAATAAATATAAAAATCAAAGTAATAATTCAAAAAAAAGGGGGGGGGGGGG
>LUGF01031158.1:111830-121923 GCA_001625245.1 Calycopis cecrops
TTCTATTCTGTGATATGCTTACACGAGCTTGGCATTTTAACAACGGCTAACGAACTTCGCTAACGAAATGGAAATGGGATTTTGTATCAACTATCATTAAGAATGAATAAAATAAACAATAAAAAATAAGTGTTTTATTTCTGTTCTTATCTATGAGGATGTCAACATCTTACATATTATATCTAGTAGCTAAGCTACATTTAATACCTGTTGTTGGTCTGGTAATATGTCGTATGCTTTACTACGACTAGCAATATTATTCATATCCACTTCATATAAAATCATATTCTACAAATACCCATAATTAATATTCTGCTAGGTATGTATCTATCAATACAGAAAGTGGAGATTCACTTCCTGTATTACATAATTACCCCCATTATTCCCACTTAAAAAATTCAAATGTTTACATTGTATCATCTTCTGATGATTTGCATGATAGTGATAGATGAGTAGGTATGTAAGTTTCCTACACTTTAACAATGCTTCATGTGCATATGCAATTTCATCTCTCAAAGGCCAACAGCGCATCTGTCAGACCGCTGGTATTTCGGATGTCTGTGGGCGTTGGTGATCACTTAACATCAGGTGGCCTAACTGTTCGTTTGCCTCCAATGCTATAAAAAGTAGGTATTATTAGCATAAAACGTAACGTTCAATCAACAAAATAATGATAACTATATATTTTAAACTATAATTGTTTTAATGCAGTTTTTATAGTTTACTGTACATATTTGGAGGTTAATGTTTTCTAGGTACCAATTAGAAATAGGAATTTTACAATCGTCTTTAACCGTAATTCTTTTTATTCAACAATATTGGCGCCGGTAAGTGAAATAAAAGATACGAACAGCACGTGAGCTAAAGAGATAGGAATAATAGCTTTTATGTATTGTCAACGTAGACAGTTAAAGTCAAGCATGCTAATTGTCAAAACGTGCGCGGTAATACATAGGGGAAAGATGGCATGAAAAGGTAATTTTTCTTGTCATATCCCCGTCTGCACAAATTAAACAATCATGCAACGCGAAAGTTTAAAAGTATTAATATAAGAGAAGATAGACATATTATGTAAATCTAAAAAAAATATAACCTTCTTTGCAATAATACAGTTTAATATTTATATGTTTAAGAACGATCAGTATAAGACATTTTAAAAGTGAGCAATAAACTAAACACTTTTAATCTAGATTAAAAATACTTTTCATAACATGACAACGACCTTTTCACAACTGTTTTGTGTGTCCCTTTTATAAATATCACATTAAAACTAAAAACAATCCTACGAAATCTACAAAACAAGTAAAAGTTTACTGGCTTTTGGTTTCGTATCTGTTTGTATCTAACAGAAAAAAAGTAAAGGTAATCAAATACTCAATTGATTCATAGCATTTGACAAGTCACTTTTTTAAAATATCAACAAATACTTTTTAATTAAATAAAAAATGCTCGTATAACGCCATCGTCTCAAAATTACACGAGTATGAACGTCAAGATGGCTTCATATTACAAAAACCGTTCATCCGTATCGTTTATAGTTTGGATCTAATTTGAATTGTCCCTTTTAATATGTGTACCATCATGCCATATTTCCCCTACCTACTACTTTATATGAAATGTCATTGTTATTAAAAATAACCTCAAAATCTGTTAGTTTTTTTAAAATAAATTTATTCTTAAGGGTGTCCGTCAAGAAAATGTATTCTTATAAGGTAATAAGGGCAATTTACTACTAGAAAATGAATTTTCCTCAGCTGTTGGCTCTGGGGCGAACAATGTATGAGAATAGAAAGATCTCCTTTAGGTAGAGCATACATTGCTCTACCTAAAAGTCTTTCATCAACGTTTTTTTCCAAAAAATCCATATGAAAAAAATCCCCACACTTGTTACACCTTGTTAAATAGCTAAAATATCTACCGATAATCTTTATTAGATTTTTTTTTCAATATTTCACAGAAATAAACTGACATGAATAAAGTATCTACAGATTTTTTTTAATCATTCGTCTACAACAGACCGGATAATTAATAAAGTTGTAATTTTAGCGTAGATATTAACACAACAACTTACCCGTTGCACAAAAATAGCAAACAAATGTACCTACCTATATCTGATGGTAAAAACCTAAATAAAATAGGATAATAGAAAGAACCTCTTTCTTTTTATTTTAAAGAAAATTTTGAAAGTCTCATATCTCGAAATCGGTTCGTTTTTGGATATGGTGTTGAATATAATATAATATGTTTTGAAATAAGTTAAAATGGATGCAAACTATAATTTGTTAAAGGATCTACGTCGACTTAACCTGTAACCCTGTATATACTTGTTGTGAGTGCTGGGAGATGTACACTGTCATTACCTACTTAGTAGCGGGTCCACATCCCTTCACGGGCCAACTTTTTATCTATTTCTTGAAGATCTTAGAAGATTAGCGGCCCGGATCCAGCGCCTACTATGTCACTTTAATTTTTGTTTGTTGACTTACGATCTACGCCCTTTTAAACGGTGTGTCCTGTCCTTAACAGTCGGTTATGCGTAATTTAGTTGAATATCGGTTCGACGGGTGACGGCTGCAGCAGCATGGACGGAGGCGGATCGATCTGGTGCGAGGGCAGTAGGCAATAGTTTGCACGTGCGATTCTCGGGTTGACGACCTCTGCCTGCCCCGTACCACGACTCGATATGTTAGCGACGTGATAGTGGGTTCAAAGCTGGCCTTCTCGTAAGTACTATTGGACCTAACCTGACTGCTGATACTACATATTGATTTTACTTAGATATTGATAAGTATATCCGTAGATCTCGGGTTCGTCGTAATCAAAAGTGCTAACTATTACATATCAATAAAAAAGTTACAATGAATACAAGTTACAAATATATGAATAAATTAATAAATATTATATGTATATAAAATGTCGGTTCTTTTCGTCTCACATCTATTGTCGGAACTATCTTGTTAGTAAACAAACTTAAATTCGCGGACTTAACCATACATTTTGTATGAAACGAACTGCAAATATATCTATATTTGAAATGACTAACCGATAATGAGCTACAGTAACGGTGTTTTTCAGTGACATGCAAGTCCTGATAATTGTGGTCGGAACGAGACGCGGGGTTCCTTTGGGTCGCGCTAGTTCTCTTCTAAGTTCTAGACCTTCGGTTCGTTTACAGCGGGCCCGATGTTTTCATCAGAAGGACTAACTACTAAGCAAACTAAATCAAACATGTTCAGCCTCTGTGTCCACTGATGAACATCTTTTCATGAACACCAAAATAAATTAATAAAGGAACACCATATAATAGAGCCATTAAGTCTATGAATATTTTTAATCAATAAATTAAGTAGTTCTGTTTACTTATAATATATAATTAACTATTTCATGTAGGTAAATAAAAACAAAAAACATGTAATTTAATAATATTATTGTAATGTGTGTTTGCTATAAAGTGGTTTATTTCAATAATAAAATATATCTTTATCACATTTTATTTAAATACGAAAACCTACTCGAGAGATTCTTTTACCCACTATGATAAGTTATCTCTAAAGGATGGCATCGAAATCGACGTTCACAGAGACGAAATTACTAAGGAATAGTAGAAGTCGCGCAGCGCGGGTTGACCCGCATAGGTTTCAGTCGAAACATTTCCAAGAAAATTAAAATCTTTATCCAAATATCTATTAAATTTCGAAGCAATCGATTTTTTAAATTACAAAGAAACCAAAAAAAAATATGATATAAGTATCACTTAGTGATAACTGTATAGACGAGAGCGCCGCGCCTCGTCGGTTGTGTCTCGAGACTCCACGAACAACAACATTGCTTGTTGAAAATGCACTTTTTTACTATTAGTAAAATGTAACTTTTAACTGAACGAGTTCCGTTTGGCGACGTCATTTCTTTACTCTGCCGCATGTCGCATTACACCCTGACGTATCCGCTACGCCCACGTAGCAGTGCTACGTGGGCGTAGCGCACGTTGTTAATACGACCATAGGATCTGTGTACTGTCACCTGTCTGTGTCACTTGCACCGTGGTGTTATCAAGCTATGAATGGAAAATATAAATTTGCTTTCTGGAAAACTGGTCTTAACGTAACATTTGATAAATTTTCTGTTGTAATTTAGTCACTTAAATACTTGCTGCTTAAATATGACCGAAGTATGTGTACAAACTTACTATACATATTTGAATTAAGTAGCTAATTGGGATGTATCTAGTTGTAATGTCCGGAAGTCTTCAGGTAATCTCGCAAACTCTTCGCCCTCTAAAATAATTTCCACGTCAACAAACATTCCAAACGTTTCATCTCTTATTGTAGAACAACAACCTGCGAGTTTGTCTGTCTGTTCTACTACATGATGTACAATCCATTTAAATTGATGGCACAAATGTTCCCACGTCAAATATTAACAACTCCCTCCCTTTAACTGCATAATAGATTATATATAGAGGCATATGTAAATAGACACGCGCGGCCTATAGCGTACATATAGTTTAAATCTATACGTATATATCGGTTTGACAGTGGTAGCCACCCCATTCCAGGATACTTTACTTTCTCTGGCCGAGACCCCTTGGGCGGAGAGGGGGGACCACCCCACCCCCGCTGCCCCCTTCTTCGGACCCACCTCACATAGTACACCATACAGAGAGAACTAATTCTGCAGGCCTCCATAAACTCATATGTTTATATATATATATATAGAGTTATTTAAATACGCAATTTGAAAGGTCCTCCTTGCGTGTGTTGATATATAATCAATTTACATTGTACTCTAGTTTAATCACTTGCAAGTATTTAGTAATTGAAAGATAAATAATAGCTAAACATTTTAAAAGAAAATCAGTGCGTACATTAAGTTTGTGAGTAAACAAAAGGATAAGCTTTTATCTAAAGAGGGAAATGAATGGTGCACGACAACGAGACTTATTTAATAGTTATAAAAATATTATCGATAAGGTTACGTTTACGGTTCTGTCGAAAGAACATTATTTATGTAGATATTTAAAATCTACCTTTAAAGTAGTTTTTGTGTGGTAACTCACATGATAGAATCACTTACTTTATACAAAAGCCTATGACAGTTTTGTTTTTCACGGGAGACAAACGAGCATTAGCGTCACCTGATGATAGTTGATCACCAACGTCCTCAACTCAACAGACAGCTGTACAAACCCACCACGATCAATTACGTTGTCCCCCGATTATCTAAAAATTTCTTTTGAAGATAATTTAGCGAAAAAGTAATTTTATGTTTTGAGTTAATGATTCTTTCCGATCAAATGTTGAGGCGAAATTCAGGCTAAAATTGTAACATGACGACAGCAGCCACATACTCTATAGACAATGGCAGATGAGTCACGAGCTTCGACCGAGTGGTTGGATGATCTTGGCGTTAACTGCTTCTGCTATCAAGCTTTTCGGGAGCTCTTGGCAATCATTATATCTTAAATGACCATTTAAACAGTATCGTATCTTAACCGATTCACTGCGGGGAATATTTTCAAATATTTCGTGACACGGAAGCCGTGTCATACGCTATAGAAGTTGATGACACGGCTGCCGTGTCACCCGCCATGTATATAAACAATATTATTTTACACGTTTATAGACTTGATTCATTTATTTAAAGTTAAACCACGGGTGTCAACGGAAAGTTAAAGTTGTCTTGGATGGTTGGACGACCAGACGACCAGTCTTGGACGACCAGGCTGGCGCAGTGGTACAGGGCTCGGATAAGTGGAGCATGTTGCGCCAGGGGTCGCGGGTTCGAATCCCGCCTTCGTCGTGGATGTTTATATATGTATTTATATGTATTTCTATAATAAAAATCTTAAATATATAACATTTCTTAAATTTATAAAAACATATTAAATATATTCCGTTGTCTAGTACCCGTAACACAAGTCCTTACGGTACTTAGCACGGGGCTAGGCTAACGTGGTGTGTAAGGTCCACAGATATTATATATTATTATGGTGGGTTTCAAATAGAAAAGATTTACCAAGTATTTTCCTAAATATGGAAGGTAAGTGACTTTGTATTCAAATATGACAACTCTTTTGTAAGTTAAATGTTAAAAAAATAGTACTTTACATTATATTTAGGCGAGTCTCCAAAATAAATTACGTTTATTCTATACTATGTTCAATTTATTGTATTTGGTACATAAATTAGTAAAAAAATATAAAAATATATCATTGTGTTTCTCGGCGTAACTTATTCATAACTTTTATATGAGTTATCTCATGAGCTATTTTCGAACAACAGTTGTATCAGATTTGGTACATTAATTAAATGTATCGTCTCCGGAGCGGAGATGATACATTTAGGTCTTATAAACAAGTTTTACCCGGACACACAATGGTACAATTTTTCTCGACATAAGCTCTTGGACTATTGACTGTTTTTACATATTGTTTTTTGAATTTGTAATCCTTAAAAAAGTCGCCAACTAAAACCGGCCGCAAATTGATCATATTATATATGAAAGAAAGAAAAAAAAATATCATGTCTAATACGATATAAGTATTTCAACGGGATTTCTTTTTTCCCACTGCAATTTAATTTATATATTAGAGGTCTGGAGTGACCCCAAGAGCCTAATAGTGTGATTTTCTTTAATGTGCTTAAGAATTATTGTTCATACAGTTCCTAAAAGGTTGACAATCGCTATTTTTTTATATTTCATAAAATATTCAGAAATAATGCCTCCAAGCTTGATTGGTATGGAAAATTATAGGTTATTTTCAGGGTTGAACCTTTCAAAATATAATTTGAGAAAGATACAATTGATTTATAAATGACACGACTGCCGTGTCATACGCCAAATCTAAAGAAATTTATGGCATGGCTGCCGTGTCATCCGCACTGAATCGGTTAAAATCTGATAAAAAGGCACTTGGCCCCTAATTTCTATGACATATCCATTGCATTCCAGTAGGATACTTATACCTACTACTTATGGCTGCATTTGTTACATTTCATTCAAGAAAATGAAGATGGCTGCATTTTACACTACCGTAATAGACTCGGCTGGTAAGGCTAGAGGCTCACGTTTTAGGCCCCGGGGTAAACCAGCTATGAGGCTATGTCGTGTTTCGTTTGATTTAAAGTTTCTGGGAGTCATTTTGGTCGGGAAAGGCGTAACGAGGGTAACTCATCTGCTTAACGTGTGTGCGGATATTTATGGGTGTGTGTAGTTATCAGGTAGAAGAGTCCAATACGTCAGCATTGTGTTTAGTCCAAGCGAGCGCGTTGGCCCGAGTCTGCGTTCAGAACGTAGTGTGAACGGGACAATATTATGCTAATTATTCAGCTAGGCATTTAAACTTCTTCTAAGTTTATATTTTTTACTTTAAAAAAGCAACCTTTACCTAGTTACTTTATTTTGTAGATATAAGATTGTTTTATTTAGCAGTATGCATCGGGTGATGGAAGCTAAATACTGACGCTAAAGACATTTAGAGGATTCTATTTTATTACATATTGTGTTTTAACGTTTTAAATAGTGATAAATACTTACCTTAAATAGCTAAATTATATATATTTTATACAATATCCTAGATGGAGAAAAAAAGGTCTATCGTTTATACGCGATAATGTAACTCCCCAGACCATTCCGCATCCCTAGTGAGATGTACCGGAACAAAGTGTGTAAACTCTGGATGGACGCCATCTAGCGGTCGCCGCGTGCACTAGTACGAACCCTAGTTCTCCTGTCTAGGTAGTGTTCATCCCTGTATCTAGACGGAGTGCATTGCCATTATATCGTAACTAATCAATGTAGCTGAACTTACAGCCCCGAGCCCAGTCCGCATGTTATTACGGCGAACAGTTCACGATTGATTTGTTCAGTTGTTGCATTACGGAAGTTGGTGAAATAGACTGTTACATGGAATAGACTGAGTGAAACTAATTAGCTGAGTTACAATTGACAATTAGAAGGTTTGTACATTTTGAGTATGCAACAGATGTCTGCGGCCCTTCCTCTGTGACCTCGCTTCTGCATTCTTCTGTGCTGACGTTTAAGTGTTGCTTTCTCTTCGCACAATTTACGGGCGGGACTTTATCTCATGAATGCTCTATTTGTATGCATTTTGTATGTATCTTATGATGTGTATGAGCTGTAGCCACACGTACCTTCATGTGATTCAAGCTGTTTTGTTTTTGTCCGCCTCGGAGCTCCCGCGAGAGTTAGTGGTACAAGTACAAAATAAACACGTTCGCGCCAGGCGCAATAAAACACCAATGAGAGAAGAAAGATTTAATAAATAGATATCATAACATTATTCTAAAATAGTATCAGAACTAGGTCAACTTTACAATTATTTCATGTTAGGTTAATCAAATTGACTACAGAGGGTGAAATGCGTCAGCAATTCATACAGCATAAAGAGCGTTGCTAGGAGACCGGGCGACTGACCCAATACATATATAGGTTTCACGCAGTTCAAAAGCTCAAAATCTGTTAAATCCTGGCAACGACCTTATTACAAGCTTCAAGAAAGTGCTATTAGAACTTGGTTCGATGATTTGAGAATCTAGACTAAGACAACCTTTAAGTTCCGAAATGCTTAGCATATGTCTTAAGGAATCACAAATTTCGCCTACTGCCAGTACCACCCGTACTCGATACATCTTCTGATATGTATCACGAGCAGCTCGCGGCGTCACGGCTCAGGGTACAGCTACTATATTATATCATTTCGCTTCTTGGTCCGAAATTTTCGCAGACAGTTTATTCGCTCCAAGTCACTAAGTAACTTATATTACGTCACTAAGTACATCAAGTGGTTTATACAAGTCACTAAGTCACCGGTAGTGTAAATCAAATGTCTGCCGAGCCACATCTCACCTCAAAGGTGACAGGACCGGGGACGGTACGCTACCACTATACACTACACGTCACACACTATCTGCAGTATAATTGTCAATGCCATAGTCTAATGTGAAATAACATAATATCTTGAAATAATACATAACAAAAAAATCAATATTACAATATATCTTAGACTACTTGTTTAATAATTATAACGAAAACCTAAACATACACAAGCTTAGTAAGATTATTAGTACAGTCAATCTGTAATTAAATCAGGAACAAATTACACGAGCAAATTTGACTTGATATATCGTTAGAGGGGCATGTAAATAGCAGAATGGGAGATTGGCGAAGTCTCATCTGTTGCTGATTTTGAGAAAATCCAAAAAAAAATTTTGAATTGCGTTTTTCTTCGAATCTATGGGTTTTAGGGAAAAGTTTATTTGAAAAAAAATGTAGAGGACATTGTGAACTACATTTTATGTCATTGAAGTGACTTCGTAAGACTTGAAATACAAAAAGTAGGTGGCGCGTCTAAAAATTGGGTTTTCATCATTTTCGCTAAGAAAATGGTTTTTTATTTAAAAATTATAAATGAGAAAGTTGTTCCTCTTCAAATTTGCAACAACTTTTGTTTAAAAAATTTTTTCTACAATTTACCGTTTTTAAGCTATAGCTTGCTGGCATAGAAATGACAGCGTTGGATCAATACTGTGAATTAACTGTTTTGATATTGATGTTATTGTAACGAATAATTGAATAATTTAATAAATAAATGAATAAGTTTTCACATTTTGCAAAGTTAGAAGGGTAAGATGTTCGTAAATAAATGACCCCGCACGTGCTTTAGGAAAAATTTTTAGACGCATTAGCGCCACCTACTTTTTGTATTTCAAGTCTTACGAAGTCACTTCAATGATATGAAATGTAGTTCACAATGTCCTTTACATTTTTTTTAAAATAAACATTTCCCTAAAACTCATAGATTTGAAGAAAAACGCAATTCAAATTTTTTTTTTGGATTTTCTCAAAATCAGCAACACATGAGACTTCGCCAATCTCCCATTCTGCTATTTACATGCCCCTCTAACGATATATCAAGTCAAATTTGCTCGTGTAATTTGTTCCCCATTTAATTTTTTTTTTATTACAGATTGACTGTACTATATGTCAAATAATTTGATAAACAACTTTTATGTACGTGAAGGTTATTTAGTGTTTGTTACAAGTGTGTGACCAAATATGAGTGTGGCCGTCC
>LUGF01031158.1:122153-145202 GCA_001625245.1 Calycopis cecrops
CTCGCGAGAGTAGAACATATAGTATTGCTATACAACTTACAAGATATCCAACTACAATATTTAGATAACATTGTATGCACCATAAATTTGTTGTGGTTACGTGATCAAATCGAAGACGCGATAAGCAATAGTGTTTATAAGAGGGCCACCGATTTACGTTGCGTACTAATTGTAGTGTCGGCGCAGGGAGCGCGCACCGACTGTATAGTATACATCCCTGTGTCCTGGACTGTCCACGTCACACACCATCCCCTACACTAAAGTTGCACTTATTATGGCAGGAGGTTTCAATTTAAATACATATTAATAACACTGCGTTGTTTAAAGGTATTTATACACTTATTTTAAATTCTTCAGAGGCAGTAATATACCGAGTGTCATGCCCAGAATTTAGCGTGGCTTCAAACACTCATTAAGGAGTTACAACCTTTGTTTTGGTGACGTCACACTATAACGGTACCCGAAAGTTAAGAGATAAAGCATGGGCTAATTTATGAAGCAAGAGGTTTGAGTTTACTCAGCCATGTACATAGAGTTGAAGGTGTCATGTACCGCTGCTTACAGTAGTGGAAGACGACAAACAAACATGTACAGAAGATCATAGCGCACGTGTGGAAGTCGAGGACCGAACACAACGCTCATGCATCTGTGAATGTCTTAGTGCGATCACCACACACACACACCAACATAAACACGTAGAGACGCATGCCCACTGTTGGACGTGGACCATCTCTAGTGGGTGTGTGTCAATACTATAACTAACTAGGCAAAATAATTATTTAGTAACAAATTACCTATGTTACGTCACATTCTCTTTATAAACACAACAATAATTTGAGAACAATTTTAATGTGACTAAACTCCGAATATTTGCACATCGGCCATTAAATTTGTTTTTTTTTTTTAAGTTTGAAGCAACAATACATATTGTAAACTCACACAGATAGCATGCAACGTCGCATCGCATAAGTTCCAACAGGGTTGATACTTAACAAAACTTAGGAAATTGCAAAGTTAGTCATTAAATAGATACTTATACTTAGAGATTTCAACACTATGATTATAGCGTTTGACCTTTATGTATGATCGGAATCTTTACTTTTTTATATAAAACAGATTTAAGGAAAAGTCTTGAATAGTTATGAAGTTGGATTATTATTGTGCCACAAGGAGTGCTAGCGTCAACCCTGTTCCCGAACAAATGCAAGTTTTTTTGTGTCGGTCCTAGGAGTGGAGTGCACCGTTGCCGCTCCGCGTCGGAAGGACTTTGTTGCACGGTTTTTTTGGATAATAAAAAACGTGAAGCGTCACGTGCGTCGAAAATGGCGAAGTTTAAACATTTAAAACACCGAGATAAACATTTAAAACGTTTTAAAATCTTCTAAAATATATCCTTAATATCTTCAAATTATTCACAAATGGAGGTTTAATTCGTAAGCCTATAATTGCGCTAGGGACCGCTATAAGGTCAAACCTTAAACATGGATACTGTTTTGTTAAAACGTGTCCAGTACCAAACCGACCTCTTGTTCCCCCACTTGGAGTCTGCGGCTGGTCCCCAGCTCACTCGATCCCACGAAGAAGCCATTACATTAATATTACATAAAATATCAAAGTACATTTAACATTTATTGTTAAAATTATCTAATAAAATATGTATCTCTTTTGTTCACAGCAAATATCTTTATACTTTTACGGTCTCATATCCCTTAGGGCACCTAAGCAGAGTAAGTAAGTACTAAGTATTGTAAACACAGCATGAGCTAGTCCAGAGGAGACACGTTCAGGTACCACTTGGAAACTACGGCACGGGGAACATGAAAACATCTTAACTATAATATTACTTCAACTGGCTTATCTCCGTACCAATGCTTCTCTCTTAATTCCGTTCAGCTTGACGCATTCCTCGTAAAACTACAACACGTCTACCAACATCAGCACACACGAAAACAAAACATTTTTTTTCTTGTAAACAAACGAACCAAGCACATAATATATGGATGTTATTTTTAACAAAATCATTGTTACTTGAGTCGGCCGAGTTAATGCCAACAGCTTTATATACAATACTGTATCTTATTGTCTTTAATATATCGTTTTAAATAAACATGTTTTAAAATTCTATATCTAATATCGATTAGTACCTAACTAAAGTAATATTGATATTCATGAAATTATTTAGCATTGACATAATATATTAAAATACAATAATATAATAATTGAAAACTTCTAGTCAATATTAAAATTGATAATTAAAAATAATGTACCTAAATGAATGACATTATAGGCGCCATCTTGTTTTGCGTTCTACTACTGCGCGCCCTCCCGCATGGCCCACTTCTCCGAACTTCACCAACTTTACCATATAAGTAACGTCGTTAATGTTATAAACGTATTGAACATTTTGAACTGTCCTAACACTTTTTTCTATGTTACGAACAACTGGCGCGGCCTGCCGTGCTAGACGACTCACAGTTGGCTTGCAGCGTAACGCTGTCATTTTGAGTTGTTGTTTTACATATTGTAGGGCCTAACAATTTAGTCCCACGGCCCAGCTACCATTCTATATTTCAACTTACGTTATAAAAGACACGATACAACAAGGACTTACAACAAAATTTATTTTATTAAACATTTTCATAAGATAGTTATTAGAACGTTTGACAGTCTATTTTATATACTTGAATACTTTTATAAGTAAAACTGGAAATGGGCGCAATGTTCTATACGACATAAGACAAGTCTAGTACCAGACATACGTTAGATAAGGCGATATTATACAATATTCTCTACGGATGTACGAACTACGTGGGTCAGGCCACGGGCGACGCGCGACGATTCGGACGCAAATTACGTAGAAACGATAAATACTATTTTCTCTCCAAAGTATCCTATTTCGGTGTCTATACAACGTGTGCCCGTGTCTGATGCAGTTTGGTTCTGCTGCCAAATTCGTAAAACTAACGTAACTCTTTCATCAGCGCATTCACACCGGTTTTGATGTCAAACTTGTACAATTACTGTTGTAGAGGTGCGACATTTAAATTTGACGGTGTATGTTCATATTCTCATAGGAAACTTTGAAAGAAAAAACTTTGGATATACGAAAATTATAAATAAAATAGCGCACTGAGTTTCCATCAATAAGTTCAACAAGGCCGTCCGACAGCGGCCGCGTGGCCTCCCCACATCACGACAGAAACTATTTGCAAATGGACAATTTACTCTCTAACTTCTGTTACTCGTTGTTCCAGAAATTGAAAAGCAAATCAATATTGTAAGAAAATAAAATAATATCAAATTATTACATCAAATACATGATCACAATCAAGATATAATTTGCTACAAAAGCAACTCTGCAAACGATATTGTGAACTCTGCATTTATGACCTTTTGCAAATTGTTTCATTGTATACTTTAATTTACCTATCAAATAGTGTATATGTTGTTATTTAATGTGACTTTTTTATGATCGTGATGTCAATAGTAACGCTTAAAAGGCAGAAAAAAGAAGGCATCATCGGCTAGGCGCGCCCTCGCTCACACTGACGCAAAATACAAATAGCTCCGGGTGTCCGGCGACTACGCTACGGCTACATACAGGAAACACAACGAACTAATTATACATTATCAATAGTGATTTTGTTTCTGATCGTATGTGATTGATAAGGCTAAAAGGAAATCAAACAATATAATAATTGTGCGAAAAAATACTTGTGCTAATAATAGAAATCATTTAATATAAAAGTTATAAAATATATTCATTAATTACTTACATTATGGGGATTATTGTATATGTGATGAGAGTAAAATTAATAAATAATTGTGATTAAAATGTGATACAAGTTTAAATTATAAAATATTTGTTATGTGGCATTTTATGTTACAACTACCCTCGCTTGCGCAACCCAAACGAGAAAGAGACAACTATATCAGAGCACTCTTTCTATCCTACATATTAATATCTTTATATTCCTATAGCAGGTGTAACATAAACCGCCGCAGCAAAACATTAAATTAAAACTAAAACAATAATACTAAAGCAACTGAATGGTGAAACGTCGGTAAATATGAGCCCTGACATTGAAATGTGCGAGTGTTTCGAATAAATGTGGATTCACGAGGAGCGACGCAGCAACACTACATGTAGCGCCGGCTGCACGGCACAAGCCGCGGCAACGCCCGCTCACCTACATTTATTTGAAACGTATTATAGTGTGTGTATTATAAATGACTATACTGAAGTATAAGACCGTATGGTGCCTAATCTAGAGTAGACCGCTTTTGGCTTATACACGAATTATATTACCATAAATACTGTATTTCAATCTTACATTTTTGTATTATCCATTACGGTTTCAAAGTTCCAACTGTCTTAACTTTGGTGTTTTGAAATCTTAAAATAGTGATACTTACAATTTTAAAACACGGATAAACATAAGCGGGAAGCTTAATAATAATTCTTACACGCATGCATAATATGTCAACTGGGCATTATAATACGACTTTTAACTAGTTAATTCAATTTAAGAATGATGTTAAGTGATACTAACATATCACGAATTAGATACCAGTAGCGCCATCTATACAATATAACTGATATGTATAGATGTTTGACTAAATACTTTATAATCTACTAAACCGTATATGTTGCAACGAAGGCATATTCTGGTTATTACGAAATTTCGAAATCGTTCTGTTTCTCTCAAATTACAAATGTTGGTCACCCATTTAATATTATTTTGTCGTCACTGGGATACTCCAGTACTGGGCACTACAGGATCAGTAAAGATCGTCGTCCTAGTCTACGCTATTGAAAACTGTTTTGGGCGACTTTGGTAATTTCGCTCCCAGTGTACCTTGATCAGAAATATCAAACTACGATTTTGGAACATGTTACAATTGACATAATAGTTAATTTTCATTGGGCGTTAGAATGTGTAATCGTTGCGTTCTGTTAGGCAGTACGATTCGTTCCGTGTTCGTGATGTACGTACACAAACGCACGCACGCACTCGTGTACGCACCACCTATAACATTGTACCATTTGTATAGATAGAAAAAAAACCTTAACGTTAACTGTTAGTTATATATACTATTTTTCTCAACGTTACAGTAAAATAACAGTAATACTTGTTGACTCGGTACTATAGTTATAAAATTCGTTAACTAACTTAATAATATGTCAGATACACAAAATAAAAATTTCAATACTATTTAAAATATTGTTGCGTTAAAAATATTGTGCAATTAATTAAAATAAAACAATAATGACTTACAAATAATAAGTTAAATGTTACATAAAGTAAAATAAAACAGATCATAATATGACGAAATGTTCGTACGAGTGGAAGGTATTTCATGTTTCGATAGGAAGCTACCGTCAATTCGAAACTGGACTCGACCAGTTCCACAGTCGGAAATCAAACCTAATCCTAACTGTCAGAACATTTATGTGACGACAAACTACAATAAATAGCTTAATTGGAAATATGTTGACTCAATAGAGGTACAATCAGCGTCAAAAGTTGAATAACAAATCTGATGCCTTCTCTCCATAAAAATCTAAATCGTCATCAACCAATTACATATAATTTATATAGTATGCATATTTAGCAAATTGTTGTTGTTAACATGAAGCTGTATAGATGACTTGAAATGATCAGAATATGATAAGCTACTTTTGAGGGTGACTGTACATCGCCACATAAGACGGCGCATCCAAACAAAACCGGACATTGAGAAATAGAAATTTATTTAAATCTTAATCTATACTTTAACATTCTGCCGAATATACTTAGCGAATAAGTGAGAATTGACTTGAGGTTGAGAAGACGTCTGTCTGCGATGCGCCGCGCGGTATAACTATGAAACATTATAATTTGATGTTCTCTATCTAAATATTACAGACAAATTTATATAACGGTTGTCCTGTCCGTTGGTTCGTGCGACGTGAGTGTGCTGGAAGTAATGTTGGATTCAGTTTACATGGAACATCTTGTTCTCTGTAGTATATAATAATATAATATTAAAAAAAGAACTATTTCCTAATCTTTTAGATTAGGAAATTAATAAGAGACATATTTGTAGGCAGCAACGATCAATCCACTTGGAAGCGCGATAGAGAAAAATGAGCCAAATCCGATTTTAATAGAATCACAATATGTCACGGTATGGAACCAACGGAGCGGACGAACTCCATCAAAATATGTGCATTAACTGCCACTAGCTCTTAAAAGCATAACAATTGGTGGAATTTACAACGGGTATAGGAAGATCAGTTAGACCACTGGAATAGGGTTGCCACTTAATCGTAATTTATCAATAAATCAATTATCAAGCATTAGGGATTATATTAAGAATCTTACTCATCTATAATGCGGAGCATTTAAAATTAAATTTTCAATATCACATTTCTGTCTTTTCCATTGTCAATACTTATACGTACAGTGCGTTTCAGATAACTGCTTCACGCATGTCGAGAGCAACACAGTACGTATCGCATTTATCTGAAGCGCACTCTAGAAATGTGCACAGTAGAGGCAGCCCTATTCCCCTGACTCGCGGCGGCGGCCAGTACTCGCGGCGGCGGCTAGTACTTGCGGCGGCTAGTACTTGCGGCGGCTAGTACTCGCGTGCTAGTACTGAGTGTACTGGCGGTATCACTGCGCCTGCGGGTCGCACTGCAGCAGCCGCACTATGGACGGGTCGCTCTTGGCGCCCTCTATGAACTCCTCGAGCGACAACTTGCCGTCCTTGTTGCGGTCCATCTGCCGGAAGATCTTGTCCGTGCGCTTCTCCGGCGTCGACTCGTCCTCGGGCATCTTCATCACAGATCCCACCATCTTGTAGATTGCCTGTAAGTTGTTATATAAATTCTCATTTTAGTAAAAACTAGTTGTTACACGCGGCTTCGCTCACGTGCTAGTAAAAAATGCCATCTCCTTGTCTACCTCTTCAGCCTCTCAACTATCTCCATATTAAACATAACATTGATCCGTTGATCCGATTTGATGTGAAACAAAGACAAACCAACACAGTTTCGCATTTATAATATTAATTATAGATCCATCCTCAGTATATCCACAGATACCGTTCGGTCCCCGTAAAGACGCTACAGCGTACCAGCACCAGATGTATAACAAGCTGGTGGCAGGAGCCGGCTCCACGTCACGACATCTCCTGCGCTGCGGTAGTGGCAGGGACTCCGTTAGTGTGAGCGAAGGTACCCGAGCACTTCGCCGGCCTCATTACTGCATATGTAGTAAAACACGGCGCAACATTCTCAAGAGCCGTTACCACTGCGCCAGCCGGTCGCCATTAACATCCCCACTGCGGCCACCGGCTACTCACAGGCCCGCACGGAACCCGATCGCCCGGGTGGTGGCTACGTGTGGCTGTACACACTTAGGGCGGCGTCATGTGGTCGTACCGACAACAACATGCATCAATATGTAGTGCTATAATCTGATAATAAGAACGTAGTATAATAATCCGATAGGATTAGAGCCTTACAAAATTGTGGATGCTACAAGATAAGACTCAAACCCCAAAACACTACAGCGCACGGTATTTAAACTTACTTCACAACTCTAAGCACAGGTGGCGCTGTCTCTACTTACACTAACATTCCAACCAGCGCCATCTATATTTCCACTAAGAAAACAATACTTAAAGATATTATAGTTAATATATTTACAATATTTTAAAGCTTATCAGGCAAATAATTCCACAATTCCATTCCAGATGTATATGGGATACATCTCAACAACCATAAGTCGTGCAAATACATTGTCCTCATCCACCCAATGCTTGTTTGAGTGTCTCACGTTGGCCGATTAAATATTGTTATCGACGCAGCCTTGCACAGGACGGTGAGAACACGCTCTCTCTCTCTCTCTCCGCACATGCAGTCTCTCAAGACCGCACGAAGCGCGACAGCATAGCCATTAAGAATCACAATTTAAAACATAAAAATCGCCAGCAAATAAAAGCCTATCAAGACAAGTTGATCTCGAAACAGATTCACATTCTGTAATGCTAAATATTATCCTGCCAATATTATTCTCTTGTATGAATTTCATTACTCGTTAGTTTATTACTAGAATATGGTCATATAATGCTACGACGGTTTTTTAAATGTAAAGTTAGGTATATAAACCCCAATTTAAATTTACCAAAAAACCTATAAAAAAAACCTAACCGTTATCCACATTTTCAACTATATACAAAATTCCTTGGTTCTGTTCCTATTACGAACTCAATTGCACATGGACAATACAAAACAAGCATTTTATTATAAAAAATGTCTATAATATGTAGAGCTATGCCAACGCGTTTCGTGAGCCTCCCAATACTCGGGAGCTCCCACTTTTGGTTGTGCGTATATACTTGGACGTCAACAGTCACTGCAAGGTGTGACTTCTGTCTTCTCGATAACTACATCACTATTAAATAGTCAGTCGCGGACGCGAATGAACAGACGTGTGTATAGCCGTGTGACGGGTGATGTAGGTGTATAGTTTGTACTGTGGGGAACGAGCTCCCGTCAGGACAACCGGTGGCTTAAATGTGACCTTTTAACATCAACATCAGTATATATTACATCAACATATTATATAGTATATATTACGGAAATATAATTTCAATATTAAATGTCAATATGACATTGCCATTATTTGTAAGTATTTAATGCGTACAATTAACATCAGGACACGCCACATTCGGCTTAAGTGCTGCCTCGTGTTTATTGCAGGATCCCGGCGGGAGTATATAACATGTAACACTAGTTGTATTTAACGTGACGATCTCGAGCATCTCCTGGCGGGAGTATGTAAC
The DNA here is from genome assembly GCA_001625245.1 of Calycopis cecrops. Taxonomy (NCBI): domain Eukaryota; kingdom Metazoa; phylum Arthropoda; class Insecta; order Lepidoptera; family Lycaenidae; genus Calycopis; species Calycopis cecrops. The sequence continues at coordinate 130,992 of LUGF01031158.1, forward strand.
ATGTAACACTAGTTGTATTTACGGTGACGATCTCGAGCATCTCCTGGCGGGAGTATATAACATGTAACACTAGTTGTATTTACCGTGACTATCTCGAGCATCTCCTGGCGGGAGTATATAACATGTAACACTAGTTGTATTTACCGTGACTATCTCGAGCATCTCCTGACGGGAGTGTATAACATGTAACACTAGTTGTATTTACCGCGACGATCTCGAGCATCTCCTGGCGGGAGTATATAACATGTAACACTAGTTGTATTTACCGTGACTATCTCGAGCATCTCCTGGCGGGAGTATATAACATGTAACACTAGTTGTATTTACCGTGACTATCTCGAGCATCTCCTGGCGGGAGATGTATCCGTTGCCGTCCAGGTCGTACATGGAGAAGGCCCACTTGAGCTTCTGCTCGAGTTTCCCCCGCGAGGTGACGCTGAGCGCGCACAGGAACTCCCGGAAGTCGATGGTGCCGTCGCCGTTCGCGTCGAACGTGCGGAACACATGCTCCGCAAACTGTACAAAAACACACCATCAACTAATGGTCACCGCACACCTATCAACTCGTAAACGTATCTCCTCGAGCCGTTCAGTATTATTTGTACTTAGTAAACTCTATACTGCAACGCACACTAACGGGAAACGGAACGTAATTGCCTCGCCTCGAAAAGCGAAGGCGATAGGTTCCCTTTCCGAGTTGATAAGTGTGCGGTGACCTTAAGCCCTCACAAAGGTTAACTTTTGTAAAAGTGTGGAGGTAATAAACAAATGGTTTGTTTATAAGTTGATCAATGATCTTACGTGGAGTTGTGTTTTAGGGTTGAAGTAGACCATAAACTAGAGGGTTTTGGTGATTTTATCGCTCAGGGACGAGCCACGTTAAATAAGTCCTTACAAGCGTAAAACTCCGTGTAGCTAGTAATATAAAACCAACAGAGACATCTGTGTTGTCGAAACAGAACTACGTCGTTTGGTGGCTACTTCATAGTTTTGTGTGCCAGTTGCCGCACGGCTCCGCTAGAGGGTCTTAGTAGTTTGACAAAACATAACCCCGTAAACAATATACACTAATATCAAGCCCTATGGAAAGGTAGCCCGTGGCAAAACCTTAGGTTAGTGAAGTTGCAAGTTAATTTGACGGGATCGGTATAGCACAGTAACAGAAACCCCCCAGAAACTACTTGAATATAGTATAATATACAACATTTTAACAATAATAATAATAAATAATTTAATTGACTTAATTTGAAGTAACATGACTTGAAGTAAGTCTTTGGTTGACACCAGCGGCAGTGGTTCTTGCTGCGCTTTATAAAAGTATCATGTTTTTGCTACTTTGTAATTGTTATAAAATGATACAAATATGACCGCGCTATAATTTTTCGGCACTAGTAGTCGCGTGATGGGCGCCGGCGTGACTCACGCGTATGTGACAGTAGCTTCCTACCGCCACCTCCAAGGTAAGAGCGCCTTTGGTGAAGTGCCACGGGGCTTTTCCTTTTTCGAAGAACCCAGTTGTTGGCGGACCCTGGGCAGCTCAGTAGGTACCAGGATGGCCGGCAGCACCAAGTGCTAGGTTTTAAAGGATATTCGGCTCATCCGCGAGCCCACACGCTCTTAGGATCTCGCGCGGCGGCGACGGCAGTGCGGAAAATAAAAATCATTTTACAGTGTAACCAAAAAAAACGTGTTTCCTCGTGAGTCGTGCCTGTACTCGGCACACACGCACGAAGTCTCGCGCTCAATGGCAGCCCCCGAGGACAATGCTACTTATACAACATTACCCAGTCTGTATTTCGATGGATATAATATTATATCGTCGTGCTCACCTTGCTGGCGTCGCCGTACGGGAAGAAGTTGCCATATATCTTCTTGAACTCTTCGACAGACAGATGGCCGCTGGGGCAGTCTTTGAGGAATCCTTTGTACCACTCCTGTATCTCGGCGTCTGGAAATTGTGACCGCCGGTTTATTTCACGAACAAATGTGGTGAAAAGAAATTAACAATTTACACAAGAACCTAATAGGGGTTTTGCTATATCGTGACGCGTTTCGTACAGTTTTTAATTGTACTTAGGAAGTGTTACCGTTGATCAACCTAGTAAAATGAAGGCTTCCGTCAATTGTCCAAAATTCGTATTTTAAACGTCAAGCAGGCAATTTCTCTGCGAGATAACAAATTACAAACAATAATCACGATATCTGTGCATCACTATTAGCAACGTGCAGTAGTTGTATTGCAGCTGAAACAGGCCGGCACGACTGAGGACAAGCTTCTCACATAACGAGCCAAGTGATGGCTGTGATGAACAGCATTTCTGGTGGTTTGGGACGCTCAGTCCAAGGCTCAGGAGGTAAAGGAAGGGAACGCATCTGCACGACTTCCCTACGTATCTTTATAGGCGTCGTTAGTCAGAAAGTTAAGTCTGCTCGTTGGCCCTCTTATGCTGCTAAAATATGAAATACCGCTTACCAGAGAACTCCGTGTTTTGCTTGAGGTCTTCCAGGACCTCTGGTTTTAGTTTGCTGTTTTGTTTGCCCATTTTTATTCACTTTTTATTACTTTTAAAAATACTTTAAATATCACATACAAATTTTCCTTCTTTAGTCAACGAAGATTGTTTCCCTAAAAACAAAAGAAGTCTGTAACATACCATTAAGAAAGAATAAGACAAAAAGTATAAAATGAAGGCCTTACGCAATTCTGAAACAGATGTTTGTCGCATAAATGTTGTTTCTCGCATACCAAAAAAAAAACAACAAAAAACAAAGCAACGGGTCTAATAAATGACTGTACACTTATAATTATTTTCATCTGTATATTATACATGAATAGGCAAAATGTGTGTAATTCAAAATATGTAGGTAGTTTCGAGTTTACAACAGAGATACGGGGAATTACCGCGTCGTGGGGAAGTCCTATCAAGTGCCCAGCTATACTAGAGACGCGGGTACACATGTCACTAATACGCAAAACACTTCATTATAACCGAGATTCTTACAGTTTTGTCAAGACATATATGAATTATACATAGAAACGAATAAATAAACCTTTAAAACTATTATAAAATAAATAATTACAATTATTCTTAAAAATGGCATACAATTTGTTCTTTAATAAAACTAAATCAAATACAATTTTTGGTAAAACAAAGATACATTAATTGCAACAAATCTTATAAACGGTAAATAATTTACTTTCATTGGTAACTCTTATCATGTCCTTTCAAAAAGCAGGTACACGTTTCTGAAAGTTAAAACTATATATAGCGTTGTACATACACATACATAAATTTTGAATGACTGTCACGTGCAATTTTTGTATATTTTTCCGTCAGTGCTATTGTTAGTAAATCATCAATGGCTGTTCTTGTCCACTGCAGGATAAAGGCGTCTACTAATGACCTGATGAATAGAAATGATCGAGTATTCAGTATTCTGCATGGACATAATATTGGTTATCTTCCAGAGTTGATATACCTCTTTCTACATGATGTTTTTCACAAATCACTTGATAGTTACAATATAATGGCATTGCGTACTCAAATCTATTAGAATTCGAATTCTCTTATGTTTTACAATTTCCAGTGATTAGCTAAAATAACTAGGGTATCAAGCACTACAAACATATTACTTTAAGTATTACATAAATGATTTTATAAATCACAATTTAGTATACATAAGGTTTTCTTATTAATAATATCATACATTTTAAAAATTAATACAATATATGGGAAATAAGTTAAAGGAATATGTAACAATATTATAAGTACATATGTATGTTTATAAATTACTATTAACGTATTAAATTAAAATACAATTGACATATTGACATTTTTGTTATGTTTTGTATTAAATAGCAAGTGAAATGAATACTTTCGGTGGACGTCGTCAATTGGTCACTTGTAGCGCCTCAGTGCTCTGTTGTCGTCTGATGTTGGGGAGCCTACACTTAGATTATTATATAACTTAATACATATACAATAATAAACTAATAATAATACTTTGAAAATATTTTATTACAATTTGTATTTATAAATTGATTAAACACCTTTTGTTTTTGAGTAGTCACATTCGAATTAATTTTCAAATCCTTTGCAAGTATTCCAGAATGTAGGAGAAGCAAATACTACATTGTACACAATAGTCTGTGACAGTTGAATACTAAGTTAAACTGTTCTATAAAGTAATGCACAACAATGTAGCCAGTGGTCGAGACGAACGAATGTCATCAATGGTCACCGCGACCAGAATGTTGATATGTAACGACCCAGTAACTACGATACATCGAGATGACTTGTTCCCATCCTCTGTGGTCATTGAAATTTCACCGTCCTACTCCTTGAGAACGTTTAAGATGCTCTGCACAGCGACTATACAACGTTATAAAACATTGTGTAACACTAACATAAAACTACATTTAGTTACTAATCATATTATTTAAAAGAATTATTTCTTAAAAGAATTATAGCTGGTGTTCGACTATAATTATATTTGATGTAACCCCAAATGACACAAGCAGCTCTTTCTATCGAGGCTATCCTTCACAATGATCCTGGCACGTTAACAAATAACCTGAGGAAATGCCTGCAAAGTAGCTGTAGGTGGTTCGAAACGGATAAGTGAACTCACGAATGTAAATAAACTCTGTAAGTTTCCTTTCGTTGACTGTAAGGCTCGTACATGAACTCGTATAAAGCTACAAATGAATATCATTTTTACGAAGCATTCATGTTTTGTTTCAACACTTCTTACTAAAAAGGGTGTTTGATTCTCTTCTACACCCTCGTTGACAATTCGGCCTGATGTTATTGACCATGAGATCTATTTGGCATTCTAGCCCCCACTACTTGCATATGAAGATACCAATTTGAGTAAAAGTTGAACTTTGGTAGCAATGACGCCTCTTGCAAGAAACTTACTCACAAAACGAACGCAGAACAACGAAACTAATCTAACAAATAACTCGACAGTAAACTCCATCACGATAAAATAAAAAAAAATAAAAAACAACTTACATACAACATGGGTCCGTCTCTGGACTGACAACTTAGTAACGTTTTCCTACACAACAATATGAGGTTCAAGTTAGCATGTGGTCAAATTGATTCTCTAAATATATTAATCTAATAAAAATACTTAAAGTAAGATTCGTGACTCAAAACTCTTAGAATAGCCGGGAAATGAAAGACAAATGATGTTTTTGGTATTCTCTTATCGCTATCAAAGATTTACTTAAAGTGTAGGAATAGAAGAAAGCTTATATTAAACAAACTTATTTTAAGTGTATATGAACAGAAATAAAAGAGTATACTTAATTAAAATCAATTTAGACCTGCAGTAAATAAAATAAATTATAATTCAGTGAATTTATAAATATTTAGCTTAAAATAATTGGAATGTATGTATTTGTCGAACAAAAATAAGATTTTCATTGCTATCGAATGGCGCTTATTTTTTAATTTTTCATCTGTTTGATACAAAACTGTTACAAAAAAGTATTAATTTTCATTAAGTACCCACAGCTTTTGACATCGCATTGGGCACTTTAATATTGTGTCTTAAGCTCGAGTTTGTTTAAAGAATGTTGGTTGAAATAAAAATAGTGAGCTGTGATACCTTGCGACCGAGTTGACATGTTGTAGGTAAAAATAAAAAACTGTTACATGACCCTAACCCCTAACAAATATACAATCTAAAAGATATGGGACTAAGACGCACTATCTTACCACTATCAATAAATTTGGAAAGTTTGTGCAAAATCTCCGCCTTAATTATATGCAAATACTAGTAATAAGCGAATCAGCACAAGTAAAAGCTCAAATCGTTAAATGCATGAATGAACAAGCTATATACAGAGAACTAGAAGGCACAGTAGTAGGGAAATATAAAACATGAAATGTAAAAAATGATTGGTGATGGAAAATACTTTGTACCGAGGGTAGTCCACAAATTTAGGGGAAATAATTATCGAAGAAGCAGAATAGAAGAAGGATTAGACGCGAGAAAAGAAGAAAAGAGCCGAGTTCTCTAGTTAAGAATTAACACCAAGAATTATTTACGACACCAATATTGATACTGAACGATTAGTTATGTAAAATGTAATGAATTTAATTAGACTAACTTCGACCTAACGCGCGCAACCGACGAGATTGTCCCAATTGTGGAGAAACAGAAATCACTGCTAAAATGAAGACAATGTCGCCGATCCTCTTCGCACACCTATACCTAATTATTACTTAGTAGTAAAGTAAGATTGACTTTAGTTTATATGGTGCAGTAAGTCGTTCCAATTAAATAGGGAGAGTGTCATTTGGATCGAGACATTTCAGGGAACAATTGCCTAAAGAGTATGGTACGGACACAATACTTATTCGTAAAAGACAAGCCGACGGCGGGAAACAAGCTTTAAATGCTAACTACGTAAAAGTTCACAAGAAAGCAATTGGAGAACGGGCGTGACGTGAAATAGTTTCGTTTGCTCACGTGGCGCGTGGTCCTAAAACTCTCGCTCCCGAATCACTCCAGGTTATTTCGATCGATGTTTATGATCAAACAGTTCGCACTTGGTACGTGGGTGTGTGCGTAAACTCAATGTGAGTTATCACGCCATTAAATAAACCATAGCGGATCCGTCACGACTCACGACAGATAACACAATCCTAAAAAAGTTATTTTCTAAACCTACAAATGTACTAATCAATAGTCAAAGCAATCAAATCGAACATTTTACGGCGAATTTAAAAACATCATCAGCAATTCAACAACTAATACAGTCAATCATATCGATAATCTCAACTTATGTAACGCCTTTGAGTGCCTACAAAAAGTGAAAGAAATTAAAATAAATTGTATTAGAAGTTCGCCGTCGGGTTATCGTGAGGTATATAAAATGTAAAAGGGAAATGCGAATGAGTTTGGGGGCGGCTTAAGGAGCAAGCATTTTGGACAGTTCCTCGTCCTGGAGGCAACCCTTCAAGAATTCATCTTGGGTCAGCTGACCATCGTTGTTTTCATCCATTTTGGCGAAGATATTTTTAGCGCGTTCTTCGGCGGAGTCGGCCGGTCGGTTACTTGAGCAAGCACCGAGCATGTCGTAAATAGCCTGAAAATAATATTTTGAGCACGGTTAAATGTGAACCACCCATCGCTCTCGTATACATCACCAGATACTTGGTAAGTTTATTATCTAATAAAGGTAACATTTGCGTAGGACTGGTAAAGGCAAATCAATTAAAATACTAAAAGGGATTTTGAATATGCCCTTAGCTTTGGTTTTACAAGGTCCACGTAAAAATAATCCGTAGAAAATATAAATATTTGTATTAGAATTTGAATGAATATAATTGAATGTTAAGCCTTAACAAGTATATAATTTTGTATAAAGATCGGTAGGCATTAAATAAATTAGTTACTAAGTATAGAAAATTGATACTGACTAACTTTATAAGAAAATATATTAGAGATATATTGTTTATATTTTTATCGAACCTACGAATCTAAAGAAGTTAGTTCTTTTTTTTATATGTTTTGATAATTCGAAAAATTAGTGAGTTTTGTTTTGAGTTTTAAATTCTATGAATTTTATAACTATAATTCTGCAAACATTTTCTTGTATCTACTATACAGCTCGTAATAATAAAGTCGCTTAAAACACGGGAATTTTTAAATTTTGTATACTAAAATGTTGGAATGTGTAAGGATTTTATCCCCATATGCTCTCTGACAGGGTCAGCAAAAAAAAATAATCTTTAAATGGAATGTATCGGATCCTATTAAATATAGTCAGAACTATTATATTCATCCCTATGAACAAAAATGTCCATGTAAAAATCTGAGCATTGTTTGTTTCTCATAAAATACAAAGAAGTAACGATGAAATAGATCGAAGTATTGTTTAGGATTGTATACCGCGAGTCTCGAGCTGGGGATTATTTATACTTAACTGCAGACGACTGTGTGAACTGATCGCAAGTCTATATCGATACAGTATAACATCTATAACTTGTACGTTGTGTTGCATAGTCGCGTATCTAATAAAGAAGGGCGTTTAGCCGAAACTCGGTCAGCAGCAATATTTGATTCAATGTGCTAAACGTACGAATGTCAGTGACATTTTTGACATAAAATTTCATGAATGTACTAGACATTTTACTTGGAATATTGTATGTTTGCTAACAAACAGCGCTTTGTCAAGTCGAGCGGCGAACTCCTTTATATCGCGATATTTATTTCCATGTCGAGTTACACGTTGTACAGCGCATGCAGTGCCACACGCGCCTCTACAATACTCATACCTGCACTATCTTGGTCATCTCCTGTATGTCAATCACCCCGTTCCCGTCCACGTCGTACATGCGGAACGCCCATTTGAGCTTCTCCTCGGGCGTTCCGCTGGACGTGACGTGAATCGCCTGTAGGAACTCCTACAACAAACGCAAACATGAGAGCATCCGACAGAGCGACATTGAGTGACGTTCCAAAGCAAACTTGGCCGCTAAATCCCTTGTTCGAACACAAATCAAATACACGACAATGGCAATGCAGCTATGTCAATTAGCTTAACCAGAACAGTATATTCGCAACACGCGCTAGCAAATAGATCGCACAGCACAATCGCATAGACCGCTCCGGAGTGGACAATGCTACTCTAATACCAGCGTTACCTTGAAATCAATGTATCCGTTTTTGTCCATGTCGAATGTACGGAACACGTGGTCGCAGAACTCCACGGCGTTCCCGGACGGGAAGAACATCTTGTACATGTCGACGAACTTGGCCGGGGTCAGCCGCCCGTTGGGGCAGTCTTGCTGTAACACAAGTACGCACATATATATAAATATATCGCGCATAAATCGATAAAATACACAGTTTACCAAGTTTTCGGTGGCCCATGGGAGCGAAGGTGGGCGAGACAGCTGCATAAGAATTATACGTATTTCTCCGGAATGTGTGTTAAAACACATCACACAAAAATCCCACAGATGCTAATTGACATTAATATCATTTGTCGCTTTCATTTAAAAAACTTGTTTGTTTCCTACAAACAAACCCAAATCAATTTTATTTTATTTAAACTATTTCGTATATTATTTTATATAAAGTACTTTTATAAAAAGATGAGCTCAAAGCCATTAAGTCCTTCCCCGCGAACATTTTTTAAGATAAATATTGCAATGCTTTTAACGAGCTTTTATCGAGTTGTGTAAATCCACCTTCAGCCGCCCGCGCCCAAATAATTAAATTACTACGAGGCTTGCACCCTTGCAGTCTCTACCACTACCGATATACATATGTACACTTATTAAGTGAATGGAGATTCATTTAAATCATTGATATTGATTCATTGTAAAAGGGTTTTCATATTAAAAGTGCAATACAATCCGTATTGACGAATAAGAAATAATCCGTTGATATATAGGCAAGGCAAAATTAAAAAGTCTTTCAACGGTACGGATTATTTAAGAGTGCTACTTTTAATTTATTCGGTCTGGATTCAAAATTATTGAGTGCCTTTTGTACTGTTAAAAATAAAGATTTAACAAATTACTTTTAATAAATAGTATTCTACTTTATGATACAACAACACACACATCTTCCCGCCGTGACTTGTACAAATATAAAATTACTCTTCTATATATCATTTTAAAATTCAATATTTTGAAAGGACAACAAAATATTTTCGTTAAACCCGTTGGTTGTGTCTATGAGGTTACAATTTCCTTTTTGTATTTCCTGAGTTGAATAAGTTTCATTAGGTGATGTCTATTGGAGTCACTTGACCACATTGTGTACAAAGGTGACGAGAAAGGATTATTAATATAGGTCTCTGTAGTTTGTAGAGTTAAAGAAGGAAACTATTTTCTGTATGTACAAAGTTCTTTAACAAATATTTTTTGATGCATATACAAGTACCGAACATCGCACTCGCAGGTGCACATGCGACACACACCACTTACGATGTAGGTACACATTACCTACCTTATAAATTAATACATTTCAATATTTCTAGTTTCAACGAAAAAATTGTTGTTAAAAATAAGTCTTATCAAATTACTCGCAGAAATTACACGTGCAAGTCATGTGAAACTATTTCATAAACGTAATTTATCTACACTAATGTTGTAACATTCTACTTATGTTTCCAATACTTGACTTATAATGACTACTGTTATAGTTCAGACAACAAAAAACTCAATTTGACATTATGTTATATTATCCAAATCGATATCGTAAAATCTCATTATAACACTGTGTGAGAGCGAGAGGGAGAGAAAAATGGTGAGAGAGACGTATGTCAAAATCCTTGACAGCGCGCGCTCGCTCCTGATTGGCCCAGAGCGCTGCAGCTGCGCTCTCATTGGTTCAATGCCAGCTTGCGAAGGATTTGCGAGAAAGAGACAAAGCTCTACAAAAAAATGAAAGCAAAAATGTACGTCACAGATAACGAATAATCTACTGTTTAGTAGAAATTTAAAAGTAAAGTCATGTGATTTTTTCACATTATATTTCAACATTGAAGCTAGTATTTTAACATTGAATTATAAAAAGTATATTTTTACGCGCCGCAATTTTTACAATCAAATTAAAGTATTTAATAAAAATATTTATTTTCAAGAACATTTTAAATTGTCGGTCAAGCAGTCGTCGCCACCTCGGTCGGTCAAACAGTCGTCGCCTTGTCGGTCAAGCAGTCGTCGCCTCGTCGGTAAAACAGTCGTCAGTCGGACAATACATAGTACCTACTTACGCGTGAATTTCATGTTTCGCAATGTTTGATTAATTGATTAATTGCATTAGTGAAGATAAATTAGTGTATGCAACTGCATATAACACGGGTATTAAAACACTCGTTAGGTACTATTTTGAAACTCGCTAAAGCTCGTTTCAAAAAGTCAAACTCGTGTTTTAATACCCTTCTTTATATGACAGTTGCATAAACTACTATTACAAGCACCTATACCCACTAATAATATTTCAACAAGTAGCTTGTGATTTGTGAACCTACACAGTAAACCTGGCACTTCCATTTTTTCGGAACCATCTGAAACTTTGGATTGTAAACTACTTTACAAACTACTTAAACATACTACAATAAAATTAATTAATTAATTAATGCTTTAAATTAATTAATTAATTTAGCCAGGCAACAAAACGCCCATATTGTTAGTATGAAACTTATTAAATTATTCTTTTCATCTATATCTATACTAATCTTAGATGGTTGTACACTTAATCTAAGATACTAATAATATAAGGAGGAAAGATTTGTATGTATGTATGTAATGAATAGGCTCTAAAAATACTGGATGAATTTCAAAAACGCTTTCACCATTTGAATGCTACATTATCATAGATTAATTTAGGCTTCTTTCCCATCGGAAAACGAGTAAACTGTTAAACGGCTAAACCAATTAGGTTGCAATTTTGTATGTGTGTTTTCATTATTTCACAGACACGAATATATATTGCATCTGATCTTTAGTAAAGTTGGTACGATCAATTTTCGACAGATGTCGCCTCTGTCGTTCTAATGAATTTTATGTATAGCTTATATAATTCATGGTGATTTATACGTTAGTAGCTTAGCAACGCGCGCAAGGTGCAGCCAGTAATATGTATTTAAAATGTAATATTTGAATGTGTTGTCATGTCATCATTACGTTTCCGCGTCAGTAAAGAAGACTCACGACCAACACGCTCCTGTTCCATTCCGTCTCGTAGTACATCTCGCTACTAAGCTGCGTTGTTCCTGATGCCGGCCTCACACAAGCGTCACATTTTACGATCAGCTGGAGCTCGTCTGTCGTGCTCATTTCATTTGGCACGATGTTCGATGCCTCACATCTCGTTTGCAAAAATCAATACAATAGTCCGTTGCATGTTAAATGTTCGTGCCGTCAATGTGTAATTTTATTTCGCTTCATTCCGTACAATTCTCGACAAATAGATGTTTTCGAATAATGCATTCACAATTAGATTTTGTTTTAAGTCCACAGCGTAACAATTAGATATACATATGCTAAAGGTGTCACACAGTGGCATTACTACTGGAGACAAATGTTCTGACTACAGTTTGCTTGTTCGCTAGTAACTACTCGCGACGGTCTGGACTTTACAGTTTACACAGTTCATTGCAGATGGTAACGACAGAAGCACTGCTTCTAGCTATATCGACGATATTTTAGTCTAAAAAACCCGACTGAGATGCTTTATGGGAAAACTATTTTATTTATTTTATATTTATATATATTTATTAAGTATAATAAAAAAGGGAGTAAGTTTTGCTTAGACAAAAACCCTGTAGGGAATATTTATTATATTATAAAGAATATATATTATACTAGCTGTACCGTGCGCGCTTTGCTACGCCACCAACAGATACGTCAGCATGGACTATCACAGTCATATATCAAACATAGACTTAATAAAAAGTATATTAAGTCTATGATATCAAATTCATTGTAATGAATTAGAAAATTCGTGGGCGCATTCAGAACACATTTACTAGAGATCATCATAATATACTCAAAAGCATTATGCATTACGATTCTAGAAAGGAAAAAATACTATGTGTATTTCCATTGTTTTTCAAATTTCGGATCCAATTGTATTTTTAGGCATCCGGGAAACCATCGAAATACCCATATAAAATTTTAACCCAGTCGGTTCAGGCGTTTGGAAAGTTTACCCGTTTTCCCTTGGGAATGAAGCGCTTTCTCGTAGTAAAAAATAGCCTATGTTAATCTGTGATAGTGTAGCATTCAAATGGTGAAAGAATTTTTGAAGTCCAGTACTTTCGGAGCCTATTCGTTACATACAAACACACATACAAATAAATCATTCCTCTTTATAATATTAGTATAGTAGATATATATATAGTATATGATAAACTCACCTTGAATCCCTTGTACCATTCCTTGATAGTGGTCTCGTCGTAGGAGGTGTGGGTCTTGAGAAAGTCCATGTCCTCCTTGGTGAGCTTGTCCTTGCTGACGAAGCAACCCATCTTCACGACTGCAACAAGAGAGAACGGAGGTGAGCCATTTGACACTCTGCTTCCACATTCTTATGTAATTTTGTTGCAGAATACACTTTTATTCCAACATAAGTGGGTAAATTTCTATTCTGAGACGTTCAATGATCGCAGGTTCTAGTAGTTTATTGATGTGTCGCTGGTAATACTAACGATCTCAAACTGGCGAAGACATCGTTTAAAAAATCAAGAACATGCGAGGCGATTTCTTAAACTCTTTAAAGTAAGCTACCACGATGGCATTGTGCAAATTTTAATTTGTGAGTGTGAAATAATTATCAAAACAACACGCCGGCACCAGTCCCCCCTCCACTGCGGCACACAGAGAGGACGGTAAACAAGGATTGCTATCGATAGGATTTATATAAAGGATTGATGTTTAGATGGTAGAACTTGGTATTGAGATTCATCGGGCCGTGAGCTCCGCCGGCAGACTCCTGCTGCGAGTTGTTGCGCTTCGCCTTTTTATAACGACACAGGACATTCAGACGTCAATACAATTATAAAATTAAGTCTTCCGGCGCCTGTTCTTAGGTAACGTAATGTACCTAATGCAGAGGTAACAAACGTTGGCATGGCTCTTAAAATACGTACAAAGGCTCCATCAATTCGGAAAAAACATCTAGAAAAATGTACCCAAATTACTTATTAGCACATTTGCAAAAAGTTATTAACCAATTTATATAACAAAAAAGGACATCAGCTGGACCGAACAAATTCACTAACTTTTTTTCTGACAAACTTAAAGATTAAAGAAGACAAAATTGATGATAACATTAGTAAAGTCCTTACACCTTTAACGCTAATTTAAAAAAGTAATATATCAATTAAATATCCCAAGCAACAATGTTAATTTATTTAACACGTATTCATTGGTTTTCTAAGTTGTCATTCTCGTACCAGCTGCCAACACGACAGTAATATATAAAAACATCACTTGTAATAATTATTTATTGTTAATTTATATTTCATTATTGTTAATATAATTTCGTATAGTTTTAATTAATAAAATTATCGTGCAATTTAATTTCATTATTGTGAATTTGATTTTATTTAATTTTAATGAATCAATTAATCGCTTGTAATTTAATTTAATTACTTGAATTATATACATATTAATATTAATTCTTTGCAATTTGCGACTAGATTTGCACCAAATTTTAATTTTATTATTA
>LUGF01031184.1:7947-34830 GCA_001625245.1 Calycopis cecrops
ACCAGTGTAGGTACACCATGTTAGTATTATTGTTTCATTGCAAGCTAATCCGACAGGCATGCCTGAGAATATCTCTTACTACCCCTTATAAAAAAATATACATAAGCTACCGAAGTAGATGAAGCTGGTGAGACATACAGTGCGAATGGATGTGCCCTGTTGCTGACAGATCCGGGGCACCTCAGTATACACGGTTGATAGCATCCGTGGGGTTTAGTGGGTATTCGATTCATCCGGGAGTCCCACACACACCTACCATCTCGCCCACAGTCCGGGGGCAGCGCGCATTTTCCTCGAAAACACAACAAAATAAAAAAGTGTGTGCTTTAGACCACATAACTGAAGTAAAACTTAACTATTGATTTATTAGACAAATTCATTACCGTAGTTTCAATGACAACATGTCTATGATATTTATTTTTAAATATGAAAAAGTTTCACATAAATCGAATTTGAATTTTTAATTTGAATGACAACTTCCATTGACCTCGACCGATGGGTGATTTTGTAAATTGTTTGGCTTTCGCCAGCTACTCCTAAAGCAAGCGCGCGTCTAGAAGTTCTACCTGTGTGATGTACCTAACGAAGAGCGATGTAGCAAAAACAACGCCCATAGACATCCGTATTATTGTGTTACAGAAGTGTCGCTGTCTTTCCTTGAACCAACCCAACCAATCAATCAATTACAAAACTTACAAATTGCACAATTTGATTGCGATTTAATTTGATTGTGTACCTGTCACTTTACGACAGTGTTATGAACTCAACAATGGTCCGTCCATTAGTTTCGGAACTTTGCAAGTTCATTGCCGAACTCGTGACGTCACAGCCCGCCTACGTCACGACGGATCGATACAGGGCGAGACTCGCGACTGCATTCGAGATGCACCAGGGATACATAAAACGCGAGAGATGTTTCTGCTGACACAATTTTTATAGAGATATACCAGTACTCAGTAGAGGGCTAATAGCGAGAATGAAAGAAACTTGGCATTAACAATGCAAGAGGTACCTCCCTGGTCATGCAGTCTGGCACTATCTTTTGCTAAATTGCTTGTATTCGATCGCTCGCAAAAAACATTAAGAGAGTGCATGAACATTATCAGAATCATATGAATTTTAAAGAAAAAATATCATAATCATAATCTATTAATTGTTTATGGTCTTCTACTCAACTACCACCCGTTGAAAATGAAACCCTTGTATTTTACACACTAGTTATTTGCATGCATGCAGCGTAGTACTACCTCTTACTAAAAAGTATTATCCTCGTCGATCCAGTTGGTCTCATCCAAGACGTTGAGTACCATCTCATGCTACTGATTTAATCGCTATGACGCTTCTGCTTGCCGCATCCTACTCTGCGCTTATATCACCAGCTCATGTCAGCCGCATCCACTGCCAAGCCTGTAGCCAAGTTGCGCCGGCACGGCCGGACAAGCACCTCTCGCTTACACGAGACTGGCGTAAAGTGACAGCTGTGCTGTCGCGTTTTGTGCGGTTCGTAAGTAACCTGTGGCCCATGGAGGTGGGAGGAGAAAGGGGGGCAGCGCATCTGTTTAGTCTCTATGCAGATGTCTGTGGGCGTCGGTAGTCATGAAAATGTCCCCGGCAGCTCGTTTGCCCTCCTATATCATAAAAAAAGCCCAGCTGCTATGCACCACGGAGATATTCAATTCTAATAAAAATTACTGAATAAATAAATAGTAAATTTGTTGTCATTTAGGATGTTATGATCTGTGTTATGACTGAGTTAAAATTGCATTTTGCCAGTAACAGCTATGACAAATTTTTCTAAAGGCCCGGAAATTCCCCACGCTGTTCACGAGATCGCCGTAATAACTTTGAATATTGTCTAACATTATGGTTCGCTCACTCTGCCAAAGACTACACTCCCAAATAAATAAGGTGTGCCGTTTGTTCATATTTGTTATCGTCGGTCGAGCAGTCACAAAGGGGTAAAGGTACTAATTTAAAGCTAAAAAGTTTCTTTTTTTAAAATCTATTCTCTAATTAATTCTTCAAGATAAGTCGCAACGTAGTATTTTGACCTGTCTCACGCCAGTCTCGTGTAAGCGAAAGGTACCTCCCCGATCGTGCCGGCCCAATTCGGCTGCTTGTGAGCATGTAATATGCCACTACCTCTTACTATGCCTGTACTCTATTTGAATATAATGTTCATTGATATTTATTGAAGGGCTGAAAACAAAAAAATGTATATTATATAATTCTTTATAAGTTTTGTTTCCGGTGTAGCCACAGCGATAAGATCCTTATAAAAGCAGAGCACAAAATAAATGTTGATTTATTTATAATATCATATACTTAAAAAAAAACTTTAAATATTTTTTTCACTCAGTACTACAAACGTTATTAATTGAGCCAGGTGCCAGGTTAACGCGCTCGAGTTGTACATAAATTAAACTTCCTTAGTTACAATATTAAGAACATTTAGTTTTTAATACAAAAAAGTTGTTTTCCGTGGCTCATTAGCTGGCAAGCGGCATGGGTAATAAATACTTACAGTATAACCAACATAATGGGGTTGCCTATGGGCGTCCGTATGCTCCGACTACTCGTTTGACTTCTTAGCTATTTCCAAATTTCGGTGGTTTTTTGTTTTTCACCCGCACCGAAGTCACGATGCACAACTGTACAGTGTACCAGGCGAGCAGGAACACCGAGGATATAACTCACCTGCGGGAGGGAGCGAGAGCTTTTATATCAACACAGTACACGCGAGGGGATGAGAGACAAACATGTTTACTCATGTCACTAGCGATGTTCGAATGTGTATTAATTAAAAAAAATAGTATCGGCGGGTAAGCAGTAGGAGCCACTTCATGACTAACGTCGCTAGACATCCCCAAAGAGGTTAAACAGATACGTTGCCCTCCTCACTTCTCGCACTTCCACTTTTTTGTGTAACCGAGAGGTACACAAAACCCCGGTCGTACCGGACCGATACGGCTGCAATGCTGCGTGGCACTACCTCTTACAGAATGGCAGAGGATGCGGCTGACATGATGAGCTGGTGATATCAGCGCAGTCGTGAAGATTAGGATGCGGCAAGCAGAAGTGTCATAGCGATTAAGTCAGTAGCAAGAGATACTCAACGTCTTGGATGAGACCAACTGGATTGACGAGGATAATACTTTTTAGGAAGAGGTAGTGCATGTAGCCAAATTGGGCCGACACCACCGCGGAGGTACCTCTCGCTGACACGAGACGGGCATCAAGTGACAACTGTGCTGTCGCATTTCGTGCGAGTTGCAAGTAGGAAGGTAGAAAACGCATCTGTTTATCTCTATGCGGATGCCTATTGGCGTCGCGTCGGTGGTCATGAAAATGTCACTGACTGCTCGTTTGCCCTCTTATACTATTAAAAAAAGAGCTTGTTTTTGGATCTGACCTAATAAATACAGTCTCAACATCGTCTCAACATTGAAAGATTTTATTATCTAAAAAAGTTGTGGGTTAAGCCCAGGTATATACAGGGTTAAATGTAATTAACGCAAGACTTCTTGCAGGCAGCATGTCTACATCAATACCAACAACATTTGTTCTACGACTTTTGAAAATTAATAGTTTTTAAAATTTTAATATTCCCATACAAAATTAATATATGCCTCTGAACTATCATTTGGTCTGCGTGCGAAAGCCGCATACCAAGATAGGGGCTTCGGCGCGTTATTCTTACAAGATACAGAGTAATAAATAACAGAGGGTGCAAACATTTTTTGTTTTTATTTTTTTTGTGCTATTTATCTAGATTCGTAAAAAGTCGTAGAACAAATGTTGTTGTTATTGATTGATTATATATTTATGATATATATATATATTCTTAGAAGACCAGGAGTAGGAAATAGAAATAAAAAGCATAGTGAGCTTGATATCATTTACTTTACCGGTTATTCGGAAAACTATAGCTCTCTGATTGAGGAAAAGAATAACCAAGAAACCTCAATCTTTGATAATGATTAAAAGTCAGGATTAACATCATTTCTACAGCATTTTTGCAAATACTCAAATGTGCAATATTTGCATGAACTAGTCGTTGCAACACTTTCACACTTAATAAAATGAACAAACTTACAGTACAGCGGGAATACCTTCCAGGTCAACGATTAGAATGTAAATCATCCCAATACTGGGCAAACATGGCCTTTTATAGTGGCGTGATTTGTCAGTTACCCGCGTCCTATAAATTTATCACATTACAAGTCACTACCTACATGTTATTTAGTGGACATCATCGACTAATGTTGCTAGGGTACAAATTTATCCTAACAATATATATATAATATATATTGATTATATATATCTATATCTATATATGTCTTATGGCTACATACACTAAATATGTGATTTAATTTATCGCCTCTCGGTTTTTTCAACCTAGTATATTTTTATGTTTTTGGTTATTCACCTTCAAATAAGTTTAACTTATTTCGTTTTTGTCTTTTTGACATCCTTTTAATTAATGGATTATTTTTATGCTCATGATGCAGACGGACGATCAGAAACTTTTGTATAATAGCTTGAGTTAGTTGCAGTCTATGATCATGAAAATGGCTCAGACTGCTCGTTTGCCCCTTATACTATAAGAAATGAGAAATGAAAACATATTTATTATACAATATTTACGTGTGGTATGATATTCTTTCATTTTTATTTGACTTGGAAATAAAATAGTTTTTACACTTTTTCAATACGCAATGTGGCATTTTCGAACCACTGACACGTTTAGTCTCGTTTGTTGCTATTTGCATACTACATGAAATGATGTCAATTGACATGATTTGTCGTCCGCAGTTTGCGCACGCTAGTGCCATATCTATACTTTTGTAATATCATTGCGTCTCAACGTATAGGTCATATAGGACGTATAGGTCGGTAGAAACATATAATAGGTCCTCAGTTTCCATACCCGTAGTATTATTTTTTTTTGCCTTCATAAGTTCATTATTGTAAGTATTACGAAGTATTCGTATTTTGCTAATAACATCTTTAACAGTTTCCATTAGCATTGCTTCTTTGATTGTTTTGTATGCCGCTTCGCGAGCATCTCTATTTTTATACTGCGGGTGTTTCGGATCCCAAAGACATTCATTGATAAATTGTATATTGTTATCGCATGTCCAACGTAGGTTAGCCATTTTTTGGCTCATATTTGTCTGCTATCCAACAAAAAATCACACGTCTACTCTGCGCAGGTGCTGTCGCGACACTAGTTTCGTGTCAAATTGACATCATGAAATTAGTTGCATGACATTAGTTTTACAAAAAATATGCGCACAGCACGAAACTACTCCAGTGTCACGAAAGTAATGCATGCATTGTAAAACTGAAATTACTGGTCAAATTAGTTTTATGAAACTAATTTCAAGCCACTAATTTCGTAATGTAAATCCGGCTTAATACGAATGTTCTTATTTGAAATATTCTTTCAGTATTAGATAGCCCTATCTACAAATGTTAACTGTTAAACAGCATACGACAATAGGAACGTACGCTGGTAATGTAGATGAAATTGCCGAACACAGCTAGTAATGTACGAAGATAAATAAAATAATATCTTATACTGTCTTACTCATTTAACCACTGATATACGAAAGAGATGGCGAGTCCCATTCATGTATCGCTATTCGCTACACGTAAGAATGAGACTCGCTATCTCTCTTCTGTTCCTGCCTCTCACGTGGCTGGGAGAAGGCGCACACCCAAAGTACTTCTGTTAGCCTAGTACAGTGTTCTGGGCGTGCAACGCGCTCGCTCGACTTTGACCTAAAAGGAAAGGGAGAAAAGAGATAAAAGGACAAACAAACAGTCGGTGTGCCCTATTAATTAGACTACCAACGCTCATTGTGTTGCTGACGAAAAGCCGAAACTTCGTTCCTTTACGCCACCGGAAACACACAAAACCGCACGAGACGCTACAGATCCCTGGACATCATTATTGTTATCTACAAAACATGTACAGATTGGTGTGACCCTATTTATAAATTACTAAGCCAACTCATGCCCTATTCGTTGGGAGTCATGAACGAAAATTTCATTTCGCCTAAAACCTTCCTGAATAAGCTTACTTGAAATATTTGTTAAAGTCGTTCGAAGTAAATTGTTAAATGATTTAAGTTTTGAAACCATGCAAACAAAAAAAACGGACCAAGTGCGAGTTGGACTTACACACCGAGGGTTCCGTAACAATGGAAGACATTGTTTACCGGAAAGTAAAATAACTTGGTTTTTCATAGCGTTTGTAAGAACGACAAAGTTGCAAAATGCGTTTTTTGAGAATGTATTATGTCTCAAAAACTAACAATGATATCTCGCTCAAACCAATTTTCGTTGAAAGTTTTCACTGACATCTACAGCATATATAATTTTTTGATTTCTTACTCTCTTAGTTTAAAAGTTGGAGGGGGGGCACGTTTTTCCACTTTGAAAGCGCCCATTTTTCAAATAATTGATTTTAACTGATGGTTATAGTTAGTAGTAGTAATGGTTTTAGTAACTTTAATGTCATTTTTGAAAACCTATTCATAGACATCCCTCACATACATTTTGAATGAAAAAAAAATTATATTCAGTTCTATGTATAGAGAGAGCGGTTCACAGAATACATCTATAAAGTTTCAACTTCGAAGGCCCAATGGTTCTGGAAAAGAATGGCTGTGACATACGGACGGACGGACGGACGGACGGACAGACGGACATGACGAATCTATAAGGGTTCCGTTTTTTGCCATTTGGTTACGGAATCTTAAAATTGCCTAAATTAAATGCATCTTTGCAGTGAAAATTTTGTTATTCTTTTTTTTTGAAAGCATAAGGTGAGAAACGTAAATTTCAGAAATGAACCTCTTACTAAAGTTTGGGATATATTAATCTACGTAGGTGGGTGATGTATAAACGACTCATATATTTGCTGATGCACATCATACTGATGAGCGTTGCTGATGAAAAAGCTTTAAAATCGACAACGAGGACAATATAACTCCATCTTGTACGATAATTCTGAAGTGCAAGAACTATGTACACTATGAATAAATTCCTGGAAAATTACTACGTAATTGTAGCATGGCAACTTTAATTGCCGTATTGGTCTCGGTAGACATGAAAACGACTTCAACTGCTCGTTTGTCTCCTATACTATAAAAAAACCACACATGATTAAAAAAATTTAGGTAATGAACGGCTGAATTTACCATCTCTAGCGTTTTATGCGTTCCTGGTGCATCTCGGGTGCAGTCGCGAGCCTCGCCCCGTATCGATCCGTCGTGACGTAGGCGGGCTGTGACGTCACGCGCCCTGTACTTTACAGCTCGCAGCGCGACTTCTTCTGAAGGAACGCCGAGTAACAGGAACATTAACAACAATGTTTTCAATTTAATTGCGACTCAGAAATCTTTTTCGACTGGCCAAGTTATGCGCCACATACACTAGAAAATCGAAAACCCACCACCACGACTGTGTTTGTTTCAGGAGGCGAAGGATATACGAGTTGGTGACAACTCTTATATCTTAGTTACTTTGAATATAAGTCTGATACTTGAATATAAGTCTGGCCATTTGTGTTAACTAAATTCGTTACCATATAAAATTGTCATTTGAAATAAAAAAAAGTAGTTGTCAAGTCAAGAAGAGCTACGGTGGAAGCTATATTGGCGCCATCCTACTTATATTATAAATGCGAAAGTTTGTATGTTTGTTACTCTTTCACACAAAAACTACTGAACTGATTTTCATGAAACTTTACAGTAATATAGCTTTCATATCAGAATAACATAATAAGTTAAAATTTTGAATCATTTTTGAAGTCCGAAATCCACGCGGGCGAAGCCGCGGGCGGAAGCTAGTCTGTTATAATTTAAAAAAACCTCTGTTAAACATAGAAGGTCATACGACTGATACGAGCAACAGTGCTATTTCAAGGGCCAAGGGCACGAATTAGAGTTAAACATTAACAAACACAACAAACTCGGAGTTAAATAACTAATCAAGGTCGATTCACCTTGATTTAATTTAACTCCCAATTAAATTAATTAATTAAAGTCTGGTTCGTGCAAGTGGCCCTAAGTGTCATATTTTCACAACTCGAAAGCTGAATCTCAGTATAAGTGTATTATTATAGCTGAATCCGCGGTGAGAACGTGGTCTTGTACTCGATCGCGCCTATAGCGCCACAGAAGTGAGTGTGGCGGTGAGACGAACTTTCAAAAGTGAGATTTTGACATTCCCTTTCCTACAATTGGTATTCTTTAGGGTTATTGATTGACTAGCCGCCCAGCTTCAAAACAACCTTCTTTTCTTACCCACATTACAGATAAGCAGTCGTCCCGCGTCCGGGCTGTCGAACAGCAAGCCCTCTATGACGTCACCGAGCTTCCACATGTGCCAGTACACATCTCGCTAGTCGCCACACACAAAATTATAAAAAGATATTAAAGAGGCGAAGGGATACTTGCTTATACAGCCAACGTCTCCTCATTTTGGCAAGACCAATAATAATTTTAAACATTACTTTATTTCAATAACGTAGAATAATTATACAAAAACATTATTTACAATTTTATCAAATATTTATTTATAAAAAATAATTAATATTGAAAAATGAATTTTATCGTCTGTCGATTTTAACGTGACGCAAAGGGCCTACTTACCTAGTTAACGAATTACGAAAGTCATTCGAAGCTCACTTCACTTCGTCTGAGCTCTTGAAATGTTTAAGAATGCGATTCCAAGGTCAAGTGAATTTGCTGTCGAAATGAATGCGTGCGGTCGGTCATCTGGGTGAGACACGATATCGAATTTGGTTTTTACAGAAATAAAGATTGAAATTTTCTGTTCAAGTGATTTGTAATGGGGCTTATTTTAAATATTTTAGCCTCAGCTTTTGCCATAGATCCCAGAGAGGTGTCGTTATTATTAAAGTACAAGCACTTGTTCATCAAAATAAGCCGATTATAACTAAGATCGCGCAAAGTTCGGTGAGGCCATTAAATCTTCCTTGGCCCAGTACTGTTTAAACTCCATCTTTACACATATCCCAGTGGCTAATAATAAAGCCAAGTAGACGTATAACTCGTCAACATTGGTATCATGCCAACGAGTTACACGACTAGTTGGCTGTAAGGCGCCAGACTCAATCAAAGCGTCGGCCACGACTTCGGCGTACCTGTTCGTCTCTAAGACAATATGCTGCAATATGTCTTCCGACCATATTGCAGCGAATGCCTCATAAGGCGAACGGAAGTCCCTAGTCGGGCCATACGCGGAAGTAAATTTCTCCTTCCTGGCAGAGAGCGGGATAGGTGGATTGGGGAAATTAGTCCACCTAAAATCGTCCTCTGCGAATGGGGATGGTTCGGTGGGTGCGAGACATGGTTCGGTGGGTGCGACACAGGGTTCGGTGGGTGCGACAGAAGGTTCAGTACCTTCTTCACCATCCACTAAATCCTGGATTTGGAGGTACTGAGCCCTCGACACAAATCCATCCACCAGTATGTCTTCGCACTAACTACAAAAAGAGAACAAACAATTACATCTCAAAAAACTTACGCCTCAATTCAAACTTTTTTATGTCCATCCATATATACCATAGTGATTGACGGCGTCCTCTATTTCTTGCATCCTGAGCGGTCTCAGGATGCTACGCCTATGTGGTGTGCTCGTCAGAGGCGTGCTGCTCCCACTTCTGCCGCATGTAACATAGCTGAAATAATATAAAACAAATATATCTAATATATAAAATTCTCGTGTCACAGTTTTCGTTGCCATACTCCTCCGAAACGGCTTGACCGATTCTCATGAAATTTTGTGAGCATATTGAGTAGGTCTGAGAATCGGCCAACATCTATTTTTCATCCCGATATTCCCACGGGATCGAAAGTTACGCAGGTGAAACCGCGGAGCGCAGCTAGTATGGATATATATTTATATAGTAGGTATGTAAAATATATGTAAATAAGTTATTACTTACGCTGACCGCGAAGGAACGTTGAAGTCTTCTACGACCGCCTCTTGCACCTCAATTTCTAAGTTTACTCTAAAACAAAAATACATTTTAGATCAAGATAAACCAATCAAAGAAAACAAATCGTCTTAGAAAAAAACTTACTCTCCACAATCTGTAGTAGTAGTATTAGTAGTACTCGTAGTCGCTACGCTACTCATACTAGGCACGGTGGTGGTAGGCACCTGGATCTCGCTCATTCTAAAAACGATATAATATATTAAACATAATCCCAAAGAGTTAAACTTTACTAAAAGGAAAAATACTAACTGGGACCAAAGGGACGGCGTGTATTCACGCCGCCTTTTGGGATGCAACGGCTGCTCCAAAGGTTCTTCATGATGAAGGGCCTGCTAGAGTTCCCCTCCGTCAATGAACCCAACGATAAACCTGAAAAGATATTTATTTGTATATTTGGACATACCACTAAGACATCAGGTGTAAAACAAACTCTATGAAAAAAATATCTATGAATATGAAACAAACGTATTTGGGTATGCTTCAAGTAGATGCAATTTGTTTTATTTGTTTGAACATGCTTAAAATTGGTGAAAAATGAATGCTAAAACATACTCATCACCAGGAGGCAGAATGCCACGGCCTCGTCCTCTTCCTCGTCCCCTTGATCCCCTAGTCCCCCCCAGGGCCCCCCTCGTCCTTACCCCTCCCCTCGCCCCCTCATCCTTGACCCACCATTTTCCTCGGGGCAGAATCTCTTCACTCGAAGTCGAAGCGCCATTGCTGTTAATACAAAAGCCATGCAAACAAAGTATGCAGAAAAATTAAGCGAAAGAGAACTGGCATGAATGTGTTGTTAAGCGAAACGAACAAAAAAGTTAAATTTTATAAAAACTAAACATGAGCGTAAGCGAGAGGTACCTCCCCGGTCGTGCTGGCCCAATTCGGCTGCATGCAAGCATGCAGTGTGGCACTACCTCTTACTAAAACTAAACGATTTATCACGGCGCGCGCGACCTTTGTTTTATTTTTTGTAGTAGTTTAAAAATGTTTGTTTTATTTAAGGAAAACAATTTAAATTATCAAAGATAGATAGATTGTGCAATGCAAATTGTAGTAATTCAATCGCATACTGATTGAAAAGCGCACAAAATAGCTAATACAAAGTTGCGATTATAGCGCGTAAATGTGTAAGACCTATATTCAAAACCTCATTAAGTATATAAAATCATGCCCACACACGCAAATAATGTTATAAATAAGTTAACAATATAAATTGCTCACTTTTCCATGTCCATTTCTTCGAAAACTCACTAGTCACTTTACAATTTAAAGAAATATACATAAAATGCGTAACCGCTTTGATACTTCAGTCTAGTGAGCATTGACGTTTTATGACACGCATATTGCTCTTTTTTTTCTTAAAGCGTGATATTACTACTGCATAGAAATAATGTTGCATTCAGCCTTACTAAACAATTTGCCATAGGTATTTGGACTTTAAATTGCTACAAATAAGGCGTTAAATATACGTACAAAAAATCGCTAAGCATGTCTGAAGACGGCAGGGGACACGGCAGCACGGCACGTTTGAGATGCTCAATCGCGAGTACTAGGAGCGCAGAACTCACCAGGCGGTGCGCTCGAGCCAGCGCGAACTGGCGCGCCCGGAGGAAGCGACAAGAGCGTCGAGCGTAGTAAGAGCTCGTCCTCGGACCGAGGCGGGTGGCATTCGGTTTGTGCTATAAGTCAGATACGGCTAGTTTAGAACTAGATTTGTCATTTAGTAATGTAGGAGATAATGCCCTGCTGCAGTAAATGAATTGGGCAGGACCGGGGAGGTACCTCTGGCACATGAAACTATCATAAAGTGTAAGTTATGCTCTCGCGTTTCGTACACGTTATGTATGTATGCAATGCCAGTACTATAAATCTATCAAGTATTATGTACTGATGGTTACAACGGTATTGTCCAGTCGCGATTGTAAAACCTATGTGACGATGTTTGTATGTTCTTTGAATATATTTTATCGGGACATGAGACGTATATTTTGTACATACTTAAAGACTTAATATAATGTGTATAATTCCCGAACTATTATGCCATGTTATGCCTTAAAAGCCCGTGCCCACTTTACGCGTCAAAAATAAAAAGTAACAATCATATTAAAATATAGCCAATTAGCCAATGTTCTTGATAATATTGGCTTAAATGGTTTTTTGTTGTTTTATTTAGCATCCCTCATAGTTTCCACTTATCATTTATCATTAAATTATATTAAATATATTATATTATATTGGATGTTAAATCATTAGACCCTACATTTATCTTTTAGATACTAGACAGCTTTGCCACTCTCTATTTTCAACATTTTTTCGGGATAAAAACTATCCTGTGTGTTAATCCAAGTTACCCTCTATATGTGTGCCAAATATGAAAATCGGTTCAGCAGTTTTTGCGTGACAAACAAACAAACATACAAACTTTCGCATTTATAATATTAGTAGGATTCCACCTTTTGGGGTACCAAGCATTTTTTTATTCATCTCATTTATCTATTGTTGCATCAAAAAGTTTAAAATCTTACAAAAACATGCAAGTTTATATAAATCAGCACTGCGCCATCTGTTGTGATATAATAAAACTTTTTTCATCGCGAGAAGTTAAAAGCGATGTTAGCGCCATCTGTTATGATGTAAGAGAACCTCTGTTCCACACAAGCTGAAATGAGGTACAAACGAGCAGGTGTTTAGTGACTAGCCGCCCAGCCTCAAATCTAGGTGTCTGGTAGACCTGTTGCCTTTCGGAAATAGGTGTGCTCTTTTTTTCTTACCCAAATTGCAGATGAGCAGTCGTCCCACGCCCGGTCTGTGGAACAGCACCTCCCTATGACCGTCTGGTTTTTTTAACTAAAGGAGTAGGTATACGACTTCAAAGTAAAACCTACATTTTGGAAGCTAGTAAAAATATCGAAATCGTCTCCTGAGTGTAACAAATACTGTTCTGAAAACCGCATCATAATCGGTTCAGCTAGTAATTATAGTGGAATACTAACTGAGATTCTCCATTTTCCAAGTCTATTTAAATGGCAAATTTTTATTTATTTTAAGCATAAAGGGAAAACGAACAATCGGAGCCTTTTGATGACTACCGACGTCCATGGACGTTAGCATGATTGTTACGCAGATGCGTTGCCCTCCTATCATCCCCCCTTCCCCCATGGGCCACCGGCTACTCACAAACCGCAAGAAATGCGACAGCGACTCTGTCACTTTACCGCCGGTATCAAGTGAGCGAGAAGTACTTCCCCGATCGTGCCGGTCCAATTTCGTTGCATAGGAGGATGTAGTGTCATGCACCATGCATGTCGCTACCTCATCCTATGAAGCATGGCACTACCTCTTCCTAAAAGCTACAGGGAAGCATTTTAAAACTAAAATGTTATAACTTAATAGCAATCGTCAGAAGTATTAAGGAAAAGTAGCTCTTTAAACTTAATACAACCATCTATTTTTGGATAATACTATATTTTCGATTACGAGTATAGCCTAGGGTTGCCATCTCAAAAATCTGTCAATCACGGACAAGGCACGTAAGAACCCCGGATTTCGGAGCTTCCTACCCGGACGTTAGAAAATAGTATTTGTCATAAGAGTACTCAGAAGAATAAAATATAGTTTTTATGGTCATAAATCATGTATTATTTATTTTAATGCTATTTTAAACTAAATATCGAACTTAAAAAAAAATACTTCAAGAAAGCTTAAACATTTCTTCCTAAACTTGAAATTTTTAGTCTTAGTTTTTTGAATCAAATCAATCATCAAATCAATTAAATCAAAATCCGGACTACAAATAAAACCCCGCCCGGACGCTCCTCGGACGCCCTCTAAACTAGGACAAATCCAGGGAAACCGGACGGATGGCAACCCTATGTATGCCCCACTGGATACTGTTTAGACATAATTAAATCAAGTCGAGCATCGGAGTGTCACCAAGTCAATATATATTTAGAGACTTTACTTTTTTATTTCGTCTGAGCTTACGATAATCAAATTATTTTCGGATCCGAAAATTAATCGGACCGATGCAATGGGACCGAATGAAACAAGTTCGTAGGAAACGCCCGAACAATCGGACGAAACTTCGTTTTGTGTG
Source organism: Calycopis cecrops (assembly GCA_001625245.1). Lineage (NCBI taxonomy): Eukaryota > Metazoa > Arthropoda > Insecta > Lepidoptera > Lycaenidae > Calycopis > Calycopis cecrops. The sequence continues at coordinate 22,083 of LUGF01031184.1, forward strand.
GTCGGAGTAGGCCCCCATTTGAGCTCGATTCAACTGAGACGCGTAACTGAGAGTACTAGGAGCGCAGAACTCACCAGGCGGTGCGCTCGGCACGAACTGGCGCGCCCGGAGGAAGCGCATCAACAACATAATCGAACCGAGGCGAAACTTGTTCTTTTTGACAGATAAGACTAGATTTGTCATTTACTTTCATACATGCCTCTTTGAAACTACAAAACGGATTGTAATGCGGCTTTTTTATAGTTAGAGTGACTCAATAGGCCTTCCTATTTATACATAATAAAGAAGGTAAAAAATCCTAGGTACAACTATCTTACCGGTACTATATTATAGCTCTGCCAGTACTTTATTTTTTATTCTATCTTTTTGAGTGCCAAATATTGGCCAATATGACCGATTTAATATAATTTTTCCTCTATTTCATCTATCTCTGCACCAAAAACTTAAAAATCTTTCAAAAACAAACAATTTTTATTTAGCAGCAAAACGCCATCTGTTTGGATATAATAAAACCATTTACATCGGGAGAAGTTAACAGTAATGTTAGCGCCATCTGTTAGGATATAAAGAAACCTCTGTTCAACACAGAAGATGAGATGATTCATGAGGGGCATACGAGCAGTAGTGCTATTCTGTAAAAATCAAATTCGATATCGAGTCTCACTCATGTCACCGCACTCACTTCGAAAGCGAATTCTCTTGGCCACAAGTGAATTCGAGATTCGCGGATGAGGTGATCGTCGAAATATTCGGGAAATAACCCTACAGAATACCAATTGTAAGAAAATAATGTCAAAATCTCACTTTCGATAGTTCATCTCACCGCCACACTCACTTCTGTGGCGCTAGAGGCGCGATCGAGTTTTACAGAATATCATTTCACGTTCTCACCGCGGATTCAGCTTTCGAGTTGTGAAATGACACTTACAGAATAGCACTGCTGCAGTGCTATTCTGTATGTGTCATTTCACAACTCGAAAACTGAATCCGCAGTGAGAACGTGAAAGCTGAATCTCAGTATAAGTGTATATGGCTGATACCGCGGTGGGAACGTGGAATGGTATTCTGTAAAACTCAATAGCGCCTCTAGCGCCACAGAAGTGAGTGTGGAGGTGAGATGAACTTTCAAAAGTGAGATTTTGACATTCGTTTCTTACAATTGGTTTCTGTAGGGTGAGTGACTGCCGCCCAGCCTCAAAACTACCTTTTTTTCTGTCTGTCCGGCCTGTCGAACAGCACGTCCTCTATGACGTCACCGAGCTTCGACATGTGCCAGTACCCGTCCCGCCAGTCGCCACGCACAAAATTATAAAAAGATTTGGTTAAACACGACAACCGCACGCGAGTCGTACCACCCGCCAGTGGTGGAGGGTGGGTCCGGGCCCCCCAGTCATGATAGCTCATAGCGTGAGCTGCTCCCCTCCGTCAGAGGTGGGGAAAGGACGATACCCGCTGTCTTTCTGACCAAGATAATAATAGCATAACCTATTAATCTTAATAATCCGGTTTGCCTCCTCCCAGACTAGCTGGGAAAGAAGGGGGGGTCTGCACCCCCATCGACCATAAATACAGAGGCTCGAGCTACCTTAGGGCACTCGCCTCTCATACAGATGAAGCTGCACTGGGCCTTCAGCCTGTTAGCGTAGAGTCAACCTAAAAAAAAAAAAAAAAAAAAGATATAATTATTATAAGGAGGCAAGATACTTGCTATACAGCCGACGTTTCCCATTATGGCAAGACCAATTTTAACATGATTTTATTTCAATAACGCTAATAATTATACAATAAACATTATTTACAACTAGCTGCGCCTCGCGGTTTTACCCGCGTAAATTTCGATCCCGTGGAAAATAGAAAATCATCGCATGGCATCCTATATTAACATTTTTTCGGGATAAAAACTATCCTATATTAACAATCCAAGTTCCATTTCATCCATTAGAGGGTCTAAGTGTGTGCCAAATTTCATGAAAATCGGTTTAGCAGTTTTTACGCGAAGAAGTAACAAACATACAAACTTTCGCATTTATAACATTAATAGGATAATCAAATTTATAAAAAATAATGAATAAACTGTCGATTTTAACGTGACCCAAAGGGCCTACCTAGTTAACGAATTACGAAAGTCATTCGAAGCTCACTTCACTTCGTCTGTGCTCTTGAAATGTTTAAAGAATGCGAATTCAAGGTCAAGTGAATTTGCTGTCGAAGTGAGTGCGGTCACCTGAGTTCGATATCGAATTCGGTTTTTACAGAATAGCTAGCACGTTCGAGATACTCAATTGCGAGTACTAGGAGCGCAGAACACGCCAGGCGGTGCGCTCGAGCCGGCACATTTACTATGGCCGTCAAGAACTGGGGCGTCCGGAGAAGCGCAGCAACAACTCGGCAAAAATCACAACTCTCTCTCTCTCTCTCTACTTTTATTATTGCACATTTAGTTAAAAAAAAAGCTTCTTTATGTTCGGGGGCCCATCCGATGAATAGGGTATTTGACGATTTTTTGATTTTTTTTTCATACTTTATGACTTGTTAAACACGTTACATAAATATTTCCAAAAAATAAGCAGTATTGACAACATAAAATAATGTTAAAGTTTGCGTTATTACACTCGCGCCTAAAACAGTGCAAACTGTCATGGCGGCGCAATATGATTAGATTGACTTCAAACGCAAGTGAGAAAAGTGTAAACACTAGGCAGTTCGGCTAGAGTTTACTTGCCAGTGACGTCATCTGAGTTTCAACCGATCACAAAACGTTTTTGACATTGACAAATAATTGCTACTTTATTTCGCAAATTTTACAATAGATATGCATTTTTTTATATAAAATAGACTTGTATGCGGTTTATTTTTATCTTATTTAATATGATGACTATAATTCGTAGTATATTTTTGATAGTGTCAAATAGCCTATTTACCGTGGGCCTCGAGCGGTATAGTTACGTCACTGAACGACACTTCAAATAAATGATAATGATTTACGATTATGATTATGATTATGATTATGATTATGATTATTATGATTATGATTATGATTTTGATTATGATTCATCGAACCGAGACGGGTGGCCAGCTTGTTCTGTAAGTCAGATACGGGAAGACATCGAGTTACAACCGCGATATCGTCCAGTCGCGATATAATAAGTTGATTTGTAGAGGTAAAACCCATGTGAAGACGTTTGTGTTTATTTAAAATATTATATCTTTGAGACTTTTCATTTAAAGATATATGGAATTACTGGTCCCGAAGCACCCAATTAAGAATCATAAAATAAGCTCAAGCATTGATTTTACATTTATTTAATGCCATAATAGCCGACCAGCATTGATTTGACTTATAGGGGTTCGGGCGGCAGAATTCACATCCCTCTCGTTTTATGCACCCCTGGTGCATCTCGGATGCAGTCGCGAGCCTCGCCCCGTGTCGATCCGTCGTGACGTAGGCGGGCTGTGACGTCACACGTCTCTACGGCTCGTAGCGAGGCATCGTGCGGCTCTCAGTCGTAAAGCCTATATTATAGAGTAACTATAAAACATGATTTTGCATTTTGAATTTAATTCTGTTTACTCAGAAGTCTTTTTAGACTGGCAATATGCGGCTCTAGGTTTTAGTGTGTATGACATATATGCGCCACACGCACTATAACCTCGCTAGTACCCACTACCACGACTTTGTGGAGATGATACCTAAATCATATCAACGTCTACTCGCGTCCACCTTTCACAGTGGGACAAACGAGCTATTCGAGGCATTTAGGATTAGCGACGCCGATAGTGACTGAAAAATTCTGCAAACCCGATTAGTTTTACTCGAGACTTCACGAAATGTAGTTGACCATAAGGTAATCGTAAAAAGCCATCGTTGTAAAAAGTGTATTATTCTAGACAACACCCGCAACTTCGTTAACCTGAATCGGTTTTTTGCCGCCTTCTTCGCTAAATGGACTAACTAATACTGAAAGATTTTTCAAATAGGACTAGTAGTTCCAGAGATTAGCGCGTTCAACAAACTCTTCAACTTTATAATATTATTAGTATAGATTCAACGCTATTTACTGACTACGCAGGAAGTCAAATAATTCAATTAAACATTAGAATAAAACAAAGTGAATTAAATTAACCCAATGTAGAAATATTTTTTGTTCGATTTTTTATTTAAATGGTACAGGTAAGAGCCACCCCCTTTTCCCCTAGACTCCTAGGATAACAAGAGATTATACAGATGCGTTACCTCCTCCTTCTTCTGCCATGGGTCAGCGAAAACTTACACTCAACACAAAACGCTACAGCGCAGCTTACTCCAGCACCGTATAAACGAGAAGTTCCGACCTGTGATGGCTCGCGGCTGGACTGGTAAAGAGGTATAAAAGCTTAAGTTAAGAGAGACAGAGTAAAACTATTTTTCAGTTTCTGTTGTACTTATGCAGTTCTCTTTTTATCCGTATACTTCTTAAGAATTCTATTAAAATAAAACTAAACTACTCATCAGCGTCTCAGACTATGGCAAGATCGTAAGTACGCTAGAATAAATTTATTTAGTTAATTGATTTTAGATTACCATTCCATCCCGTAATAAAATTGGATAAAATAAGTAAAAATCAAATGACATTTTTTGTTTCCAGATTCTCATATTCAGGAATCCGATGGGATGGTTATATATAAATGGGATGTTTATATAAATGGGATGTTCAACCGGGATGAAAAGTTAAACTCATCGACACCGAAGTCACGTTGCAAAAGCTTCCATTGTACCAGGCGCACATAAACACATACAAGTGTAAAAGCTCATTCCGTGCGTATCGTGTTGTGAATGAGTTCAACAGTTCCAGAGTCTCCTGACCATAATACATTTATTGTCATGTGCGTTAATAATTCAAGATATACTTAGTCTGAGATATAGCATTGCAGAGAGTTGGGCCGGCACAACGGGGTTACCCCTTCGAATGTCTCTCGCTTACACAGACTCGCTATTCGCCTCGAAGAAACTGCATTGTCGTGCTTCGTAGGTGTATGAGTTTCCGGTGGCATTTTGGAGGTGAAGGAGGAAAAGGGCCTCAGTAGTGACCGAAGGCTCCAACTGCAAGTTGACTCCTAATACTATAAAAAATACTGCAACTGCTTACTATAACTGTTGAAGGGCGAACATATTAAGATATTAAAATATGAAGAGATGACTGACGAATTTAATGCGAAAGAATGTTTTGAAGGGCAATGTATTTAGAGGCCATGTTTTATACCAACACCGAGACCTTCCATCAAGGGCCTCTACTTCTTGCTAGTTACAAATAAAAAACCGGTAAATAGTGAGTGGAACTGCACATCCAGGGATCTGTACTAACAGGAGGTGCGAGAAAGACTATATATTTATAATCATTTATATAATAAGTTTTTAAACCTGCATGCACTATTGCTATTGCTATTTCATTTTGTATAAAATGAAATACAAATATAAATTTGAAATTGACTTTTTCTGAGATAAATTAATCCATTTTTTATTTGTTTATTTCCAAATTTTATGAATCTTATTTTTAGTTGTTATTTCTTTCTTTTATTAATTGCAAACCTCAGTATTCAACATGAATTTCAGCTTCCAGAGAAAAGAGAAAAGTCCTGACAGACATACAGGCGGACAAACTACGGACTGATGTACTCGTATAGCTTAGTTTCTATAGTTATAGGTTTTTGTTTCTCCTTTTGCGTTGCGGAACTCTAAAGTCATTGTAGAGTACTTTCAAGAATGTAATTTCTTATGTACGGATCGCCATATTGTGAAGGTAAAATACACCTATGTAAGTACTAATAGGCGCATTAAACCTATCTGTGGGTTCTTAATGTTGTTTTTTATTGTTTAATTGCGTTGTTATGACGTATATAATCGTTTTTATGACAAAAATAATAGTTATCTTAATTGCATACGAGAAAACGAGCAGTGATAATATCTCCTGATATACATCTAAAGGTTAATAGACATATCTATATTCTACCTCTGCACTGCACTGGTTGAAACTTCATACTGAATTGCAATATGTATTGCAATGCAGTAACACTTTGTAGTTATAATTAATGAGTGTATTTTTTTTCTATATGTAAAATAAATGTAAATTTATGTTACGTTTCTTAAAAGTTATGCCTTTGACGTATATTATTAGTATATCTGTAAAGAATTGCTTTTTATATATTACTTTCTAGTAGCGTAATAAAAATTAATAATTTTATCTAATATATAAAATTCTCGTGTCACAGTTTTCGTTGCCATACTCCTCCGAAACGGCTTGACCGATTCTCATGAAATTTTGTGAGCATATTGCGTAGGTCTGAGAATCGGCCAACATCTATTTTTCATCCCGATATTCCCACGGGATCGAAAGTTACGCGGGTAAAACCGCGGGGCGCAGCTAGTATAGTATAAAAATCTATCTATATCCCATCTATCTATACATAATGAAACAGTAAAATCCCTGTGTCTGTACCTACATTGAATATATTTACGAAAACAAATTGGGGGCGAATAGTACTAGAACACTTTTCAATGTTTTTGAAGTAAAACTTCTACACGCGCGCTTGACTTGGGCTGGCGACTGGCGAGAGCGTTACAAAAATCACACGATTGTTGTCATTCAATTTCAAAATTCAAGTTCGATCTAAGTGAAACTTTTTTGTATTTAAAAAATAAATATCATAGGACATGTTATTGTAACTATGGCAATGAATTTGTATATTAAATCAATAATTAAGTTTTACTTCAGTTGTGTGATCTAAAGCGAATACATTTTTCAATTTTATTGTCTGTCTGTATATCCGTTTGTCTGTTTGTTCAGGCTAATCTCCTAAGCTACTGGACGGATTCGAATGAAACTTTTTGTGGTGTATAGATACTAAGCCTAGTTAACATCTAGAACACTTTTTACTGCGGAAAAATCGCTCATTACAACGGGAAATTCAGTAATTATACTTACTTTACCCGACGGATTTGAAAGTTTAAAAGAATTATAATATATAATACACGCTACGCGAAAGAAGTTTCGGGCGCCAGCTAGTAAAAAAATATATATGCGTGAGTCCGCTAGCAAATGGCTAAATTCTCAAACACGATCTCTGAGTTCTGACTACCACTATCGTTGTGTGAATTACGTACAGAGCCGCACACACTAACCGTGCTCGGTACCTTTGTATGCAGTTGACTTACTCTTCTTTTTTTATTCTACTACTACTACTAAACTACAACTAGCAGAAATTCGGCTTCGGCTAACATCTCGTGTAAAAAAAAATAAGAATCACATGCAGTATTATATTCAAATCGTGCCTGCGAGGTTGATGGTCCCACACTCACACGATACACTGAAGAGAAATTCATACGGAAGAATTAATCTTTCCCGTTTTATGCATTCCTGGTGCAACTCAGATGCAGTCGCGAGCCTCGCCCTGTAATCGATCCGTCGTGACGTGGGCGGGCTGTGACGTCACGAGCTCTGCACACTACCTTTCAGTAAAAGCTCGAAAGAGACGCGATGTCAAGAGTCCTTAAAAAACCTAAATTTACAAGAAATGTTCATCACGTCCCTAACGCGAGTTCCGCAGTATCCAGGCCATAACCATATTAGAAGTTGCATCGAAAATACATTTTGGGTTCGGACCTTTATACCAGGTCGTAGGTATATTTATATTGTTAATAATGAGTTACCTATATAATTAGTCTTATAGCACTCCTAAATAAATGGTATAAATCCTTCCACTAAAAGGTTCTTCAAATCGTAAAATTCGTCGCGGACAAGCTCTGGAAAATATAACCCAGAATTTTCACTTATAGTTGTGTAAACTTTAGTGTTTCGCTTTTCAAGGTCATTAGATTAGTAAACATAAAAATTAGGAACTTGAGTAACAAACATCCTTCACAATTTTCTCATTTTATACGTACGTAAAGAAAGAAACCAACACACACATAGCAATTTTGCATTAGCTCAAATGCCCGTCCCTATTCACCCTACTGGAAGTCACGTTGTATACACAGAGCTCTGTACCAGGCGAACATGACTGCGTCGAGGTGAAACTGCACATACATGCCACGTGGAGAGAACTTTAAAGCCATGTGCTTGTATTAACAATGTATTGTAATTTTGTTATGGGTATGTCCCTTAAATGAAAAACAGAACCGTTTATTACAATAACAATAAAACGAAATCGTATAGAGTATTTTATATATTTCTTGTACTTCGGATTACTTTACTCGCTAGTCGCTTGCCCTTATTATATAAAGCCCTTTGGACCTCCTCGTGGTCTACTGGTAAGCATGTGGAAGGTCGTGGTTCAAATCCGGGGTTGGATCAAAAAATGTTACTAAGGTTTTTCAATTTCTTTAGGCAGGCACGGGAAGCCTCGCAGAAATACGCAATAAATACTGTGTTGGCCCTGCGCCTTATTTCTCTCCAGTTGTGTCGGACCCATCGGAATAGGAGAATGAGGGAATAGAGAGTGCACTTGTTTTTTTTTTTTTTATAAGATAAGGGGCAAACGAGCAGTTGGTAGATGACTACCGCCGCCCATAGACATCTGGAAAACTCGAGGTTTTGCAGGCGCGTTGCCGGTGTGTTGTGTGCACACACAAACAATATTATTATTAATTTTATAAGTAGGTTATTATTTACACTTATTCCGCTATAACGCTACAAGTCAAAATATTAAATTGAATTTGAAATAAAATGAACTAATTGTAGAACAGAAGTTTCTTAATTATCGAGAGAGGAGCAAATGAGCATTCGGAGTCTGTTTATGACTATCGAAACTCATGATCATCCGTAAAGATAGACAAAGCGTTGCCCCCCTTCCTCCTTCCCCCTCCATGGACCACCGGAAACACATACCGCATGAAAGGGGACAGCTCAGAAGTCACGCCGGTGTTCGACTCAATTAGGCTGAAATGCAGCATTATACTACCTATTTCAGTGTTTATTAAAGCTTATAAAGCTCGCGGTGGCTCGAGGTCGTTCGCTTCTATCGATCCACCACAAGTCACGTTGCACACACAGAGCGATGCACCAGGTATACAGGAGTACTGAGAAGAGTTAAAGCTCCTCGCTTTGAAATTGGGAGCTTTCTGAAACTTAGTTATACCAAGATATTTTCATTTAAAATTGTCTTGAATCTATCTCTAATATATATAGAAAATTATTTAGATAACATGAGTTCTTAAATTATATCCATATACTAAAAGTACTCAAAGGGCAAACCACCGGTAAATTATGTTTATCCATTAGTATACTAAACTATGTCCAGACTTCAGACCGCAAATTCGTTAGAATAAACATATTATTATACTAGCTGCGCTACGCGGTTTCACCCGCGTAAGTTCGCATCCCGTGGAAATATCGAGATGAAATATGTTGGCCGATTCTTAGACCGACCCGATATGCACACAAAATTTCATGAGAATCGGTCGAGCCCTTTCGGAGGAGTATGGTAACTAACATTGACACACAACAACACGATAATTTTATGTATATAGAGAAGATAATATTGTATATTATATTTGTGGCCGATTTTAGCAACCAGTTAGAGATATTTGACGACCGGCCGGCTTAGTGGTAACAGCTAGGATAAGCCGAGCATGTAGCGTCAGGGGTCGCGGATTCGAGTCCCGCCCAGGTCATGGATGTTTATATATGTATATGTATTTCTGTAATAAAGATCTTAATATATGAAATTTCTTATTCTGCGCTGGGACTGTCAACTGACTGACCGAAATGAAATAGGGCACAGATCTAGTGGCTTAACTTTCTTGTAACCAACGTTTTGGTCCAAGACAGTGCACTACTGCACTGTCTAAATAGTAGATTCTATATCTAGAGTGAGAAACTATTACTACCACAACACACGCCTGTTGTAACACTTTCAATCCGACCCCGATCTTATTCAATCAATCAAATTACAATCAGCACACAAACATTGCGATGTTTGTGTGCTGATTGTTTTTTGATCGATTGATCCTTGGAGCATCTGATGACGCTGATTTACACCAGTGTCCAAATAGGACGCGATGATGTTTCTTTTTGCAACGAACGATCTTAAGTTGGAACAGCTGATGAGCTGATTATACACCAAACGTAAGTTGAGGTGTGTTTCCTGTTGTAAACGGCTGGATAGATAGATTAGATCTTCGGATGACAGGGCTGTTTCCTAGCGCCACAATACCTTACTAAACTAAAGTTAACTTAATTAAACTTTCATTGAGTTCTTTTGATCCTGCAGTTAAGTTACAAAAGGAGAACATTGTACTAGGCCAACATAAATACGTGAACGTGTAAAAGCTTCTCCCTGACAAGCATAGAAGCCGTTCCATTTAAAGTCTTCTTATGCATCAAGTGTAAATTCGCGTAACTTTAGAAACCTAAACTATTTTATATTTTAATTGATTACGTTAATTAAATATTGTTGCAGAATGAAGGCAGTCACACACTATCAGATGCGGTAAGATATCTGTGGCCGCGTTCCGAATCACGCTAACGGTGCCCAGAATGCAAACGTCATAATAAATCGGATCGAATCGTTAGAACGCTCACGCGCGCTTACGATACTATTTGATTTGGACCGCTCGGTGTCAGCACGCATGTCATAACATAACCATACGTATAATAACGTAATTAATTTATATTCAGACTCCAAAAATACCTGCAGGCCTATAAAATCAGCTATTATCACAACTATAATCTATCTTTAATCACAAATAATTTAAATTGGTAATATAGTTCCTAGATTTCACAGCAATGACAGCTTTGTGACAGATATACTCACGATGCTCAGGCGCAAAACATGAGCGTCGTTAGCAAGGCAGATGACGTCATATGTGACGTCAAGTGAGCTGACATGAGCATTGTAAGCACAAAACGGAACGGGCATTATCGCACTAATGGCGCTGTTAGGGTGATTCGGAGGCCCGCTGAATTTGTTTCGCCGGTTCTTTTCAGGACAGGGCTAGGGTTGAACCGGTGGTAGATGTAATTATTGACGTTCAAAAAGTAATTTATGTATTTCCAAAATGAATAAAAACTTTTTCATTTTCATTTTAATATACGGTATGTAAATATCCGGTGGTCCATGGGAACGGGGGGAGGAAAGAGGGCAACACATCTGCATAACCTCTATGCGGACGTCCGCTACCCAGTATAAACTATAACTTATTAATCTATGGTCCGCACATCGTACAAAACACAATAGCACAGCTGTCACTCTAAGCCCGTATCGCGTTAGCGAGAGAAATCTCCGAATCCGATCGCGCCGACCCAATTCGCCCACATGCAATTACACAGCGTGGCACTACCTCTTATTAAAGATAGATTTCACGAAAACTAAAGTCACCAAACAAAATGATAATAACTATACCACTGATTAATTGCTTCGATGCCTGCGTTAAATTAAGACAGCAGTTATAGCATTGGATTTTACATTTACCAAATTGAATTCATACGGAACATTTCATCCCCCATGTTTTATGTGTGCCTGGTGCAATTCGGCTCCAGTCGCGAGCCTCGCCCCGTACCGAGCCGTCATGACTGTGACGTCACGCGCCCTGCACTCTCCCTTACAGTAAAAGCTCCGAAGCGACGCGTCGTCTCGCTCAGGCCGACTGAATATTCTGAAACAACATTACAGCGAGTCAGCCTCTATAAGTCACCCACGGTAAGTGTGTTTTTTTCGAACCTAAAGCTATTCTGTATCCATGGCCAGAGGGACTAAGAAGACCCTCCTCCCGAGACATCAGAGCCTGAAGGAGAAGTCAGTTTTTACTCCAAGTATTAAACTAGAATCCGTGAAAATCCTTATTAATAAACTATGGATTTTGACAGATACTAGTTATTAGTAAAAAGGGTGATAGAGATTAGCATTTTGCCACTTCACGTGTATCACAATCACAAAATCCACAAATATAATTTATATTTATATCAAATCTTCGATCCTCCTTGTCTCCTAAAGAAGGGATTTAATTTATACAGCACACATAGCTGACGTGTAGTTTTCCATTCAAATGTTATCTTCTCACCTAACTAATTAACTTTTTTCTACACAACCGGATGTCTAAAGTAAAAAAGAGTTGCATCACAAAACGTAGTTTTGCACAATTTACATTTGAAATTTGTTAATAACGGTTACATTTGAAATTTGTTAATAACGGTAAAATTCTTAAGAATACTCTAAAAACCCATTATCAAAATTACTTATGAATTTTATAGCACACCATTTTTCGAATTAAAATGTTCTTACACCACAAAAAAAGATAATTAAAAATTTGCCAATTTTCCACAAGGCAGATTATAATCACGATATAAATTGTACTGATATAATTATAGAATTAAATAGAGGCTATTTTTTAATAATATACTCAGAATTAAATCCAGATATTCTTTTAATGATCTATCTATTATTTATCTATATCTTCGTTAAGATGTCGGAGAGCTTCTGGATGCAAGTGGCTCGTGACCTCAACCTTTGGCACTCTATAGGGGTGGCCTATGTCCAGCAGTAAACGAACTCCGGCTGTTGATTATGAAGGTGCATATTGCAGTCGGTTTGAGTCGGCAAGCCGTGAGGTACGGAGGTGGTGGCTATTCTGTCGCGTCTCCACTGTGGGTGTGGGTGGTTAAGCGGCTCTTTATGGAAAAAATACATTGCGCCAATTGACTCTATTGATTCCCCTTGTCAGTCACGTTGTATACAGAGTCCGAGGTACCAGGCACACATATGTGGCGAGGTGTAA
>LUGF01031184.1:35051-52809 GCA_001625245.1 Calycopis cecrops
CTTACTTCCGTTCCGTGCGGTGTATTTTGTAATAGGTAGGATGGAGGAGGGCAACGGATCTGTACAACATTTACGCGGACGTCGATGGGCGTCGGTGCTCATTAAAATACTCCGATTGCACTTTGATCCCCCTATAATACAAAAAACCGGCCAAGTGGGTACGGACTCGCACACGAAGGATCCCGTACCATCATTACCATCACAGGCCGTTGCCTGGCAACCGCCTCGCGCTCGCCGTCATTGATACTGAGCACAAAAAGACGTTTATTGTGTGGGAAGTCCGACCCATCTTATTTCCATTTTTGTGTTTTTAGTATTTGTTTTTATAACAACGGTAATATAATTTGTGAAAATTTCAGCTTTCTCTCTACCACGGTTTATGAGATACAGTCTGGTGACAGACAGACAGACAGCGGAATCATAGCAATAGGGTGCCGATTTTACCTTTTAGGTACGGGACCCTAATAGCAAATACTTCGAATCTAACACATTGTTGCACTAAATGTACATGCGCTGTTATTTTCTTTTTTAACAACACTGTGGATAAATTGGCTAGGCTTCTCCTGCGGCTTGTTGTGGCCAATTTAAGTCTGATTGTGTGCTTGTAATTGTTTGTTTGGATGTTTAAAGGAAGGGCATTCAACTAGATGCCTCGACTGTTCGTTTGCGCTCTTATACTATATGAAACCTCTCCGACGCCAGAGGCATAAAATTTAATGACTTTGTATGTGCCTCTGACTGCATGTTATGTATCATCTGCATCAAATTTCAAAGGAATTACCATATTTAATATTTTTAATTTTATTACAGCCTAGTGTTTGTATTGTTTCGATTTATTTCGCTGGCTTTATGTAAATATTGAATTTTTATCTTGTTACGGCCTTTGATGTTGATTTTCTATTGAGCAATATATTTTTTACAAGGCGGGTTTTTTGTTTCTTTTTTTTAATTTTTATTTTGTTTTCTGCTAATTTTCACCCGCACCGAAGTCACACTGCACAACTGTACAGTGTACCAGGCGAGCAGGAGCACCGAGGATGTAACTCACCTGCGGGAGCGAGCGAGAGCTTTTACATCAACGCATTACACGCAAGGGGATGAGAGACAAACATATTTACTCATGTCACTGGCGATATTTGAGCCTGTTACTACAATTCGAATCTGGAATTAATTTATTTTGCAAGAGGTAATGCCACGTTGCATTGCAGCCGAATTGGGCTTGCACATCCGACCACGATACACGACGTGGTGTTTAAGTAGCCGGTGGCCCATAGAGGGGGGAGATGTGGTTGTTTTTATTATTTTCACCATTAACACAGTTTTCCATTTATTGCCTTTATAAAAGTGAAACGGAACGTGCGATATGTAGCGGCTATTAGAGAATGGCTTTCATTTGTCTTGCCCACCGTTAACTTTAACTACAGTAGTAGCTGCTAGGGTTGCCAACCGTACTATATGTTAGGGTTGCCATACGTCTATAATATTATATATCATTGTACTATATTTCAGGTCTGTGTACTGCTGAAGAAATATATAGTACGCTGTACGCAAAGATATTATATTTTCAAGACTAAAATATTTATATTGCAAATAGCGAAAAATCTTATTTATTGACTCATGCCTCAACGAGCTTTTTGATTGCAGTATAATATATTTTTAAATATATTAATACTATATTTCGCCGAAGAAATGTTGGCAACCCTGTAGTAGTAGTAGTAGCTGCAGTAACACAGTTAACAAAATTATGACTTACTTTTACGAGTTTGGTCGCGGCTACTTTCACAAAACCCATCAAACGAAAGAGCCATCGTCTATGTCGTGATGGTTGTGTTAATTCATTAAGAGATTGTAAGATCCAATACAAACGTCCCTTGACCCTTCCATGGGCCACCGGCTACTTACACAGTACGAAAAGCGACAGCAAAGCTGTCACTTAACTCCGCCGATATCTTGTTATCTCAAAAATAAACGTGAATTCGATTTTTATTGCATCAAATAAACTAAGACTTAAAAGTATTTTGTTTAGTAATTTAATATGTAATATAAATACACTAATTCACTAAAATATATTATTTACATAACTTAATTTATCTTGAATCTCTCTTCCACTGAGATACCGCTTTTGCGCTTAGTAGGGCAGAATAATATAATATTTTTACATTTTTAATTTAAGTAACGTGATTATTGCCCGGAAAAAAATAATTTTATTTACTTTGTGGTAAAATGGAAATCGAGCGCCCGGAGAATTTTGATGAGTACCATCAGTGAAAGTTTGTATGTTTGTTTATTTGTTACTCCTTCAAGCAAACACTGCTGAACCGATTTTCATGAATGGCACACACAGAAGGTATCTTGGATTACACAAAGGATAGTTTTTATCCCGAAAAATGTTTCTGTGGTATTTACCCGGGTGAAACCGCGGGACGTAGCTAATAATAACATACGAATAAAATACCCCACAATGGTGTTTTTGATACGTATGGTTAGCTCTCTTATTAGTCCAAACAACACGAAGCAGGACAGCATTATTGTTACTGTGTGGTTTTATACGAGAGGTACAAGCTTGAGCCTTACTTTTGACACTCGATCCTATTTGGTTCGACTTACATTTAGAATTACGATCGAGAAGTTGTCAATTGGTACTCTGGAACACCACTAGCTCATTGACGCACTGACCACAATCTAGATATTATAAGACAAATGAGAGATAAAAACTAAAAAGTAATAACATGATCAAGATGTGGCAACACCAGAGATTACAACATAGCAATACAAATAGCAATTAATCAAGTATACAAGCTCTCGCACTTAAGGCCTGCGCACACGAGGGAATTTTGTTGACAAAAATGTATGCAAGGTACCGCGTTCTTTTAATCCCTCGTTTGCGTTATTCAATACAGTTGTACGCGATCTATTTTAGGGGATAAAAAAGTTCGCGGACAAGAATCCCTCGTCTGCGCAGGCCTTTATAATATCAGTAGGTCATTAGAGCCACAGCACACACGCGACTTTTAGACGCTGCGATCGGCGTCTGCGGCTGTCTGGTGTCTTGAAGTGTGCGTCACCCGCGTCTAGTCGCTGCAATCAGCTTCTAAAAAGCGTCTAATTCTTCGGTCGCTGCGTCTAAAAGTCGCGTGTGTGATGTCACCCTTAAGTGTATTAAGGCTAAGCGTTCACTAATACGTTATTAGTTATTAGGCTCAATAAACGTAATTGGTTATTTAAACGATTGCAATTACTTCGCGCGAACAGTAGCACACAAGTTGCATAGACTGTGTGAAGGGCATGATGATAATAATAGGTTTTTAAATACTAGCTGTATCCCGCGGTTTCATCCGCGTATTGGAGGGATATAATAGACTTAGGTTTATAACGGTCTTTCCGTATATAATATAACGTGTTTGGTTTTATTTTACTTGTGGTTTAGAGAGGAGAGATTTATTGTAAGAGGTTGTACCATACTGCATTTTTTATGGCATAGGGGGGCAAACGAACAGTCGGGGAAATTTTCATGACTACTGACGCCCATAGACATCCGCGTAGAGGCTATACACATGCGCTACCCTCTTTTCTGCTTATACTTTCATGGGCCACCGGCTACTTACACACCGCACGAAACGCGACAGCACAGCTGTCATTTTACGCCGGTCTCGTGTAAGCAAGAGGTGCCTCCCCGGTCGTGCCGGCCTAATTCGGCTGCATAAAATATTCATGCAGTGTGACACTACCTCTTACTAAACTTACCAAGGAACTTAACCGTCACAAACACAAAAACCAAAAAATAAACGACACTTCTTCTAAGGTAATCGCGCATGCAAGATCTCCAGTTTTGCAGACATCTATGGACGGCAGTCTTCTAGCACCTGCTCATTTGTCCCCAATTCTATAAAAAAGAACGCTTTAGACCACATAACTGAATTAAAACATAATAATTGATTTTCATTACCGTAGTTACTAGTTACAATGACATAACATATCATGTGATATTTATTTTTTAAATACAAAAAAGTTTCATCTAAATCGAATTTGAATTTGAATGAGAACTTCAATTGGCCTCACCCGATGTGTGATTTTTGTAACGCTCTCGCCAGCTTATGTCATGTCAAGCCCACATATAAAAGATTTGCTTCAAAAAAAAATAAAACTACAAATATCGTTAGCTCATATTATAATTACTTCTAGAAGATATTGTAATGAATTATGTTGTAGTTAGGAGTCTACTTGATATTTTAATAGCAACTTTGAATTCCACCTCAAAGCAGTTGTCCTTAAAATAACTACACATAACGGTACAGATAATAAAATTTATTTTAATAGTTAATTTATCGTCGAATTTATATCTCGAAGTGTGTGTGGCCTAGAGGTGTTCAACCACAGACGTGAGGTCCCCGGTCGGAGAAAGAGTCTTATTGGGACTTCAATTTCTAATAACAGTCCGGAGTCAGGAAGTTGGCGGTGATACCCCCGCGTCAAGGAGTGCCTTAGAGCATGGCCGTCTGTCCTGCGTCTGATTTCTCTCCAATCGTGAAGGACTGCCGTCCCATGGGAATAAGAGAATGAGGGAATAGAGTGCCCTTATATATGCCACTGGTGCTGTTGTCTGTGATCACTGGGATCACTTCCCTCCACGTGAGCAGACTGCTCGTTTGTCCGATCGTATCGGAATGCTGCCTCATCGGAATATGAGGATGAGATAGTAGTAGTAGTAGTGTGTTCCAGGACAGGGGTGTGACACCGCCAGAGTCCTGACACCTCACTGTTATTAGAAATTTTATAAAAAAATCTTTTTGTTTGTTTAGAGCCACACGCGCGACTTTTAGACGCCGGGACCAGCGACTTTGCGATTGCATCGATGCAGTCGCACAATGTAGCGACTCTCTGGGATCGGTCGCAGTAGTCGTGCGACAGTATCGCGATCTCGCGACTGCATTTATTAATTGACATACATTAGCGTCGCCGCGTCTGGCGTCTTGAAGTGTGCGCTCCCCGCGTCTAGTCGCTGCATTCAGCTTCTAAAAAGCGTCTAAGGGTCAATTCACACCAAAAGCGCGACGACGGGCAGCGAAGCGGAGCGCAGTTTATGTGTCATATGAATTTCAACTTTATAATAATTACTATTATCGCATGAGAAACTCGAACGAGACGCGCGGATTCCCGCGAAGTCGCTGGAATGCGCGAGCAGTCGCTGGAATGCTCCAGAAGTCGCGAGAATTCGATAATAAGTACTATTGTAATGAAAATAAAGTTGAAATTCATATGGCACATGAACTGCGCTCCGCTTCGCTGCCCTTCGCCGCGCTTTTGGTGTGAATTGACCCTAATTCGCCGCGTCTGGCGTCTTGAAGTGCGCGCTCCCCGCGTCTACTCGCTGCAATCAGCGTCTAAAAAGCATCTACGTCGACGGTCGCCGCGTCTGAAAGTCGCGCGTGTGCTGTCTCCCTTAGATAACGAATATAGGCTAATGCAGACTACTAATGCGTCTGTCTAACTGTCGATTAGAACCGCGTCTCTAATTGAAGAGAGCAACAGCACCATAAGATCAAGGCACCCAAACTTGTTTAGGCTACACAGGACATCTACCGACAGAGACATTTAAAATATTTTTTAATCAATTGAAAAGTGTGTGCTACAAATTCGTGCCGTGTTTAGTGTGTGTAGTGTTTTCTCTTGGACGGACATGATTGTGTAATAGGTGCGCAACACGGGCTCCTTAAATTTCAAAAATTTATAGATATATTTTAAAGAATAACGGAGCAAATGTGTAATCCGAACTATTTTCATGGCTACTAAAGTAGAAAGGCATCCGCATAGATGTTATACAAATGCTTTGCCCCCCTTACCCCGCCCTCCTCTATGCGCCTCTGGATACTTACACGCCACACGACGTGACAGCATATAAATGAGCACGACCGGGGATGTACCTCACCCCCTTACATGAAACCGGCGTAAAGGGACATCTGTGCAGTCGCGTTGTTTGTAGAGGAGGAAGGAAAAAGGGGGCAACGCATCTGTATAACCCATATGTGGATGCCTATGGGCATCAGTAGTTAGGAAAATGGCTCCGACTGTTCGTTTTCCCCTCATATTATAAAAAAAATCGTCTGCAATATGTTTAATTTTAACATTATCTCAGTTACAACTTGTGAGAAGACAATTTTTAACGTTTCTGGCGTTCATTGCTCTGTACAAAAATGTTCGAGTCTTACTTTACCCATTTTTAATTTAAACCTTTACCGACTGCACTCGCGGACAGTCGCGCGGCCGCCGTCTGTATGTATGTCATAGACAATTTACACACAATAATGATCGATCACGAGCTATTGTTCGAGTTCGTTGACCCTCAATAACTCTTTAAGTTAATGATAAACTTAGTTAAGTGATAATAAATGTGTTGTGATAAAGACATTATTTGTTTTAATTATTGTAGCAAAGGATTTCCTGGCAGCTGATAAAGGTAAATGAACTGCGTTGATTGTTTTTATCGTTCCGTTCTATTTTTAAAATTATTCCACATTTGAATTTTTAATGAACGCGTTATAATAACGTTCCATATTTGAAATGTTTCCATTATAAATATGGATGTAGATAATAATGGCGTTCCAAATTTGAAAGCCGTTCACTTTATAATTGGTAACATTTAATTGCATCTATTAACCCATATTGTTCTATATAAGGCTCACAAATAAAAGTTCGTAGTTACCTTCGTTCGTACCTATAACTAAAGCCAAAATATTTCATGCTGGTTTCTAAATATTTTTTTGTCGGTTTTTATTTTATTATTTATTTAGAGACGTTCTATTTCATGTCATACATCTTTTTCTTTTTAAGCCCAAACCCCCTTCCCCCCAACTTTATTCTTCCCTCAAAGGTCGGCAACGCATCTGTTAGACCTCTGGTGTTACGGATGTCTGTGGGCGACTGCTCGTTTGCCTCCTATTCTATAAAAAAAAAACACATTGTGACCAGTGACAGTTTAGTTTGTCTCTTTCCTCAGTTTTTAACATGGGCTTACATTTATCATTACTCGTGCCCGCTTCTTTGGGCGTCAAAAATAAAAATTGCTCAGTCGCAATTTAGTATAGCCTATGTTACTTGATAATGTGGCTTTCTAGTGAAAGTGTAGTTTAAATCGGTCCAGTGGTTTTGGAGCAAATTCGAGACAAAAAACGTAAAAAGTTTTTCTCTTAACACGACAACATCTACACACCAGCTCCCCAACAGGGTAGGCGGAGTACAGAGTGGCACATATCACGATCTATATACACTTGCCTTACTTCATCCACATACACGTTCACACTCTTCATACATACACGCCGGTTGACGTATGAACACACTTGACGCTTCGAACAGTGTCGATTAACCAGATCACGTGACTTCCCCTTTATGAAAATGAAAATGAAAATGAAAAAGTTTTTATTCAAAACAGTACAGGAATTACTTTTTGAACGTCAACAATTAAATCTACCACACGTTCAACCCTAGCCCTGTCCTGAGAAGAACCGGCGAAACAAACTCAGCGGGCCTCATGTTGTGATGAGATGTAAAATAAAAAATATAAAATACAAATAGCAAATAGCATTTGCATATTAGAAATGATATAATACAATACAATATAATATTAGTATTTAATATCGATGCCTAGGCAGAGGACGACCTGTCTGTAATCACAAACATCTATTAAACACTATTAGTTATCTAGGCTGTTGACACCAAATCGCAAAATTAGACAAGCATGGAAATATTAAAAAAGATAAAAGTCGGACAGAAATAGGGGCCAACGATAAAAGTGAAAACAAAAAAACTATCATAAAATACTACACGTAGCATAACATAGTTGTGTACTCGTGGAAGCTGCACTTTAGCATGCGCATTGCATGTTTGCTGACGCGAAATCATATTATTGTATATCTGCAGCCCTTCAGTGCATCAAATTAGGATTAGTAAGTTCACATTTTTAATTATGAGGAGACAAACGAGCAGTGGGAGGCTATTGATGACTATCGACGCGCATGGACATCTGCATGATTGCCCTACTTACCCCCTTCCCCCCTTTCCCCTCCAATGGGCCACCGGCTACTAGCCTTGCGAAAAATGCCAGCCCAGCTGTCACTTCACGTTAACATGTGAGCGAATGATACCTTTTTTTTTTTTTTTTATTATATAGGAGGGCAAACGAGCAGCCGGAGTCATTTTCATGACTACCGACGTCCACAAACATCCGCGTAGAGGCTATACAGATGCGCTGCCCTCCTTTCTCCTGCCACCTCCATGGGCCACCGGCTACTTACACACCGCATGAAACGCGACAGCACAGCTGTCACTTTACCAGTCTCGTGTAAGCGAGAGGTACCTCCCCGGTCGTGCCGGCCCAATTCCACTTCAATGGAGCATGGCACTACCTCGTGTGGTCGTGACGATCATTAGTAGTTGTACTCCGCATTGAATAGCAAGGGGCTGATGATATTGCTACAATGTATGCGACTCGATACTCGCTGGGACGATGAATAATCGATGCAATATCGATCTGTTAACTCGACTCGCAATATTGAGGACGGGTCAGATTACAAGCGTTGCTCTGTGGATATACACGTACAACACATACAAACACACAGATCATACACGACCCCGAATTAGTGAGAAGTAGTACGAGGATTGAGCCGGCACGACCGGGGAGCTACCAGTCGACACCGCCGTGAAGTGAAGTGTAGTGTCTCGTGCGGTCTGTACCGATGAAACACACGAGGGGAGGAAGAAAGGAGGGTAACGCATCTAGATAACATTTATGCGGATGTCTGTGGACCACAGTAGGTGTCTGGCCTTCCAGACTACGTTTGTGGCCTTGTGCTATAAAACTTTGAAGTGCCAATGCAGTCATTGGCCGACTGGCGAAATTAAGAATCATCTCCATTAAACATATTAACCTCGAAATTTATCAGCTATGGATAAAATCGATAAAAAGATAAGATATCTGTTTGGGGAGGTATGCCTGCCCTTTATGCAGCAATGAAGCACACGTTATGCACTTTAAACATATAATAAAACTAAAGGTATATTATGTACGTGAGGTTATTACTTTTTTATTTCATTGCGTCTTGTGTAAGCCGGTCATGGGTCTTAAGTTGAACAAAAACTCAATGAACAAAATAAAGGTGTATCACACGGAGTGCGTCAATTTTCTTCCAGCGATAGATAGTCTGTTTCAATATTATTTTAATTTTATATAAGTAGTAAGGAATGATGTTCCTTAATTCCCATCACAGTGTAGTAGACTTGTAACACTACACCTTAAGATGCGGTAGAGATCTAGATTGTTGTTTGCATCTTGATGCAAACAACAATCTAGATTGTATGCTAAGCATACTTGTATGCTAAGCTCATTAGTCTATTTAAAGTAAAACTGGCTTGTAAACGTAATATTAATTTTGATGACCTTATTATCGTATCGCAATCGTCTACATTATCTATAGGCGTTAAGCCCTTTTTGGTGTCAAAAAAAAATGTGTTTACGTATTGCATTATGTGCTGGATAGAAACGAGGAGGATAGAGACGGGAAATGAATAATTAATATAACAGCGCATGGTGCAACAAATTATCGCAAAATTTTGAAAACTGCGCGTTACCTCAATCCCGTCTGAAGGTAGAGTCTCAGTCGAGCGACCACGTGCTCCTGATATAATTGTACTTTATCAAACAATCACAACACTGCAACCGAACTTTATAATTGCATTGTAATTATATTTTGTTTTAAGAAATAGAGCCGTAGCTTCATTTTCAGCCAGAAGACGTCCACTGGGACATGGGCTTCGCCTGGAGCAGGGGTGTCAAAAATACGGCCCGCGGCCTTCATCCGCCCCTCAGGCCACATCAACACGGCCCGCGAACAGAATAAACAATACAATAACTCCATCCAACCATCAATATCATACCTGACATGAAGCTCTTTTTTTTAGTTGAACCTGGTCCGCCTTCGTATTAAAAACCTAGTATATGTATAAGCAGAGGGCCCTCTGCAATATTGAGTTTGACACCACTGCCCTAGAGTGCCTTGGGTAACGGTCACAAGCTTGCATCCAGTGACTCTCGATCTTGACCAGGTCCACAGTCCACCGGGTAGATTATTGCAGCCGAATCGGGGAGGCACGACCGGGTACTCTTTTACTTAACACCGGCGTGAATACATAGCTACTGCGTGGTTTATAAAAGCATCATCATTTCGGGCACAAGATGGCGGATATAAGCTCTATGCTTATATGAGCCTGTTACCCATACATTATGTTATGGAAAAGTACCGTAACCTTAATTATTATTCGTAGGGTCAATTTAGTATTTGTGAAGGCCTTATCGTTTTAAAATGGAGGAAAAAAACTAATTATTTTCGATAACATGATTTGAACCTTGCCTAGAATGCATCCGATAAAAGAAATACAGTAAGACTAAACGCAATGGCAAGAACAGTAGGACTCCCGATAAAATAATGCTGTAACTTGTTTTTGTTTTATTTTTATGTAGAGTTTCCCTTCTAGAACTCTTTTCTCCTCTTAACACATTCGAACTCATTAAACGCACAAAAAAATAACCAAACCCTCAGCCACAATTATTACGAAACGATTTCAACGTATTAAAATTAGTCGAAATTTATTTAATAAGAATGGATTATAAAGTAAAAATCTGCATAATTATAAATACGGCATGCTATATGTAATATCAATAGTATTAATATGCAATAAACACTACATAATTTTAAATACTGGCAACCGGCAATAAATATTTATAAGCCATGCAGTTCCAAATACAAATATATATTTTATATTTAGAACGCGAGCCGACGTGCAGCCGCGATTGTGCATTCAGATTAAATACCGCCCCTTCACTCTTGCGACACACAAACGTATTTTAGATGCTATATACTTATGGGATCCTGGTACCGAGGCTAATCAGTAACAATGCAGGAGGGACCGCAATCTAATAATTAAGGGACAGGTGGAAAACCAAGGGCAAACACCTTTTTTAACTGCTGTCGGACATAACTGGCATGACCTTTGACCATGTCCAGCAGTATAAGGGCTGGTGACGATGATGTCATGCCCATACGAGCTAGTGAACTCTAAGTTATCTGAATGTCTTCTACTTCTCAGATGTGATCAGAGGAAATTCAACCCCCCAAAGGACTGTTAGAACTTTTACCACACAAACCGCGACAGCATAGCTATTATTTAATCAAAGCTGTATCAATTGGGCTGGCACAACCGGGAAGCTGCTTCTCGCTGGATGGAATCCCGCCAAGTAACAAACATGCCTTCGTTTCTCTTGGTTTTGACGGTGCATTGTAGAAGAGTAATAAATGTGTGTGCAGACCACACAAAAAACTTAATTATAGATTTAATACACAAATTCATTACCATAGTTACAGTGACATAACATGTCATAATATGATTTTTATTTTTTTAATTAAAAAAAGTTTCACTTAGATGGAATTCGAATTTTGAATTTTAATGACAACTTCCGTTCCGTTCCATTTCCGGCCTCGCCCGATTATTTTTATCACGGTCTCGCCGGTTTACTCCCCAAGTCTAACGTGCGAAAAGTAGTTTTACTTCAAAAGGACAACAAATCATAAAACTATGCGGATATATATGGGCGTCATCGGTAGTTAACAAGAGACACTGATTGCTGCTCGCTCTACTATAAAAACTGATGGCCACTGTAGTGTGACTGGTACCTCTCGGTTACGTCGACCTACTCCTAAAATAGTTAATAAGTTTATTCATCAACCTATTCGTCCACTGTTTGTTCGGTTAAACCGCGCTATTCTTCTGAACTACTGTTTACTTTGAAAAATCTTACTTTTAGATAGTCCACTTATCTAGGAGGGCTAGGTTGTTATTAGGTATACCATCGCTATGTCCAATAGGACCGTACCTTCACGAGCAAAACCGCGGGGCGCCTGTAATAAACAAACATGAATTAATGTATGAATGAGTGACCTCGGCAGATATAAATAAAATGAACCTCGTTGTAAAACGGATGTTTGCGTTATTCATATGTTCTCCGTAACTTTGAAAATTATACTTTCAAATGAGAAGATTATTTAACGCGTTTCGAAGTCGCGTACCTACACGCTTCGCTTGGTACTACGTTTTTTATAATAAAAAGGGGCAAATGAGCAATCTGAGCCAATTTCATGAATAGGCACGACCCGGGAGGTACCTCTTGCTTACACGATACCGCCGTAAGCTGACAGCTGAGCTGTCGCGTTTCGTGTGGTGTGCAAGTAGCCGTTGGCCCATTGGGGCGGTGGAGGAAGCAGGGCAGCGCATCTGTATAGCCTTTATACGGATGTCTATGGGCGTCGGAAGTCAGGAAAATGGCTTCTCCTTTGCCCCTTTGTTCTTTAAATAATTTTATTTTTTATTTTATTTTAATATATATAGTTAATAAAAATATTTTATTATGCATTACATAATAATAAATTAATTAAATATTCTTTTATGTAATCACGAATCGTCCATAATTAAAATAGCTTCCACAATATTATTAGACTCTGCCGACGAAATTTCAGAAAGGTGAAATGAAGTTAAAAAGTACACATTTTTGATCCATCTACTTTTAATTCTTGATATTTCTAAAGTAATTTAGTTGCAAATTAACGTATACCTATAGTTTAAACAAAAAGAAAATATACATAGATAGAAGCATAGATTTAGAATTGTTGTCACTACGTGAAATGCGATATGCGATACAATAAGCGTGGAAGCGTGACATTCAAATTTAGTTCTAATCATCGGACGACAGTAGATGAGTACATATGAGACAATTATTTTACCGAGTAAAAGGCCATAGCGGCCCGCTTTTTTAAGGTCATATGCGTTTCTGTAGTAATTCTGACATTTGTGAAATATTTCTTTTATCTCGTCTCCTTTGAACCTTTCTGACATTGGGTATAAATTATCAAGGTGTTTGTTTGGTTAGCCTGTAGTCTATGGATAGAGGGTTCAGTGACAGGACAACCGTGGCGTGTAGTGACCTAGATTTTACGTATCATCTGTGAACTCTGATCTGTCACCTTGTCCTACTTCCACTCCGACATGCATATGCAAGTGTCGTGTTGAAATTTCGATATTATGAACATCCTCTAATATTATCCTTGCGGTAGGTATCCTAGTATCCTCTCTGTATTTGCACTGTGAGTTTAATAAAGACAGACAAAGCCGCAGGCTGCTAACAGTGTAATATTTTGCAATTCCAAATTCGCAGACATCAAGCGGTGTGGCGAGCGGCCTAAATACGTAAAATTGTACGCCACAAGCGAACTCCCTTTCAACACAGCTAGCCATAAATAAACCACAAGTAAATCTTTAGATACTATAACTCGCTTAGTATCGATGTTTTCTTTTTTTTTTTTTTTTGGTGGTATAGAGGGACAAACGAGCCATCGGAGCCATTTTCATGACTACCGACGGCAATAGTCATCCGCATAGAGGCTATACAGATGCGCTGCCCTCCTTTCTCCTCCCACTTCCATGGGCCACCGGCTACTTACACACCGCACGAAACACAACAGCAGAGCTGTCACTTTACGCAGGTGTCGTGTAAGTGGGAGGTACCTCCCCGATCGTGCCGACCCAATTCAGCTGCATGCAAGCATGCAGTGGCACTCCCTCTTACTATTAACTTTACTAAGAGGAAGTGCTGCGCTGCATGCACGTAGTCAAATTGGGCACGACCTGGGAGGTACCTCTCCCGTGCACGATGCCGGCGAATGGTGGCCCATGGAGGTGGGAGGGGAAAGGAAGGCAACGCATCTGTATAGCCTCTATGCGGATGTTTGTGGGCGTCGGTAGTCATGAAAATGGCTCCGGCTGCTCGTTTGCCCTCCTATATCATAAAAAAAAAAAAATTGACAGCTATACTGTCGCGTTTCGTGCGGTGTGTCAGTAGGCCCATGGAGGTGGAGGTGGATAGTAGGGCAACGTGTCTGTATTACCTTTATACAGATGTCTATGGGCATCGGTAGTCATGAAAATGGCTCCGACTGCTCGATTGCCTCTTAAACCAAAAAAAATCTTTGCTGTCGCATTTCGTTTGTGCGTAGCCGGTGGTCCATAAGACGGGAAGCGAAATCGCATCGCATCTGCTTAACCATTTTTTTTCCATCATTGACGGTAGTCGTGAAAAGGGCAGCAGCGGATTTAGCCTTACTGCCGCTACTTTTTAATCAACGAAATTCTATACATTTTGATTCACAATTTAACCAATACTACACAGACGCTGTAAGTTGGAACATGGCAAGAATGCGAAGAATGCTCTCTAGCCACATCATCATCAGTGACATCAGGGGTGGTGCGGGCGTAGAGAGCGGGGAATGAAATTTTTGCCAGGTCCCAACTTACCGCATCCGTGTAGTACAAAGAAATATTGTTTATTCGGGTCTAAAATTATCGCCACCCGCCAAACCGTACTGCCCTAGGCCTGGGCCTCACGGGCCTGTGCGTAAATCCAGCACTTCAAAGGGACTCTTCATTCACCCATAGACTATAAAAAACAATAAAAAGATTTTGCTTCACGCGTCTGCACGCAAAAGTCGCTTAAAATAACAGTGGAACACTACGGCAACGGTACTTCGACGCGTACTAGGGCGAAGCCAAACGAGCGTAATTTTATGAGTTCTGATATTCCGTATTCCGTATTTTCTGTCGTGTAATTTCTGCTGCATTCAGTTTCATACAAAAATGCAGTTTGTACCACACGACGACGCAAAATGAGTTGTCTGCCGACTCACACGCACAAACTCGACCGAATTTCTGTCGGGGCGAGGGAGGGGCGGGGATCCATCGCACTTGATGACACAAACACCCCGTACTAACGCTCAATAGTAACTGAATAAATTACGTCCGTGTGGCAGCTCCACAGAAATTCAGTTGGCCCGGCCGAAATTCTGCGACTCACGACTGATAAAATTACGCCCGTGTGGCTCCAGCCTTATACGCGGCGTATGTTTGTCGAGGAGAAACCCCGTTACATCGTAAATACTGGCGATACAAACAAACTGTATAGATATTATGTTAATAACATGTACAAGGCACAACTTTGTAGCACAGCTACATATATAATTATTAATTAACAGGCACAGCTAAATATTTAATTAACTATATTATAGCCGGTGGCCCATGAAGGACGGAGGAAGGAGAGACGCGCATCTGTATAACTTCTATGCTATAAATAAAATAAAAACAGTCCGTCATAGGAATTAAAGGTGGGGGTGAAAACTTTTGACGAAAACTACTTAAAAATTATATACGTAACGTAATCAGGGACTGTGTGGGCTGTTATTATAACAGCCCACACAGTCCCTGATGCGCTAGGTATAACATGTTTCCCCCCAAAGATGCTGCCACCTTGTCGTGTTGGGGGGGTTGTATCCCCAAGGCTATGCCGGACAAGAATACCCATATCGTAAAGGTTTGGAGGGAGAGGCCAGACTAAAAGCAGTTTAGCTACTCCACCCGTCCCTCTGAATTAGCAGATAGCGGCGTGGATTAGGAAGACCGGCGTGGAGCGTTAGGACCAGGGGTCACGATGGAAACCTGGGGTCACCACTTCACGGTTTCAAGGTTGCAGTAGGGATTGTTCGAAGATAGCCGGACACTTTCCAAGTAGGAGAAGTCTGGCCTTTTCACCAATACCACACTCACACCAGCCAATAGGGGCAACCCAATTGCCGAGCCCGACACTTTACCCGGTTGAGCCACCCCTGCTCCTGGGTAGCGTACGTAAAGGTATTGCGTTACCAAAAAAAAAGAAAAACAAAAAGTATAGCATGTTAGCTGATGCATACTCATAATACGTTCCCCTGCTTAAGACGGCTTTATATCAAAAATGAAGTCCATGAAATAATAATTTCACAGCTCCGTAAAGTGATTGATCTTTATGATATGGCGACTAGTGGCGGATGTAGAATACGAGTTGCGCTTTTTGACTAACAGAGGTAGCTTCACGAGAAATTTTGGAATTCTCTTAAGGAACAAACGTAACATAAGGAAGGAACTATACAGTTCGATTCCAAATTTGCACTATAAAGCTCAATCGCGAAGGTCCACTAAAAAGTTTGATTCGGGAGTTGCACTTTAGAATTAATATTAGATTTCGATACAACACCAAGGAACTTAACAGCCCGATCCCAAATGTGCAGTATGAAGCTCGATCGTGAAGGTGCGCTAAAGTTTGATACAGAACTTGCATTAAAAAATTAAAATTAGATCACAGAGCAGCTATCGCTCAGCTACAGCTCGAATATCGTACACTATAATCAATACGATATCGAACCCAATGGAGTCTCAACTGCTCACGCATTAACTTTCATTGTGTAAAAATAATTTAATTATTTTTAATTTCGCCATTCGCACATTAAAAAGTCCAAGCTAAAGCAATTAAGATCAGTATATCTCTCTGCAAAGCAATTCTTGTGCAAATATTTCGGTTAATTATTTTGTTAAACATGTTCTATATAATTAACACTGTGTAAGTCTAATGTTCTTGAATATTTTAATTGGCTATTCAATTAGTTTTGTCTATTATGTATTTTACACATTTAAATTTGTGTTAATGTGTCCCTCAGGCAACTTATAGGTCTTTGCATGGTTTCGCTAATTGGTTTTATGTCCAACCACAACATAAAAATGTTATTACTTATTACACTATAATAAAATTATGTATATAAAAAGTCAAGTCTACTATCCGAAGGTTCCGTATCAAAAAGCTTTACAACTTGAAGAAAATGCAAAGCTTATGACTTCGCATAACTTAGCGTATATTTCATTTTTATGACTAACTATTGTATTAATATAAGCTTTTACCGTTTTTTATAAACAATAAATTATCAAGTTTCGTATCTTTACACTCTTTTCTGACTTTTACCAATTGATTTGCTTGACGTACAGACAACAGCAAGTAAATCAAACAAATGGACAGACAGATGTATGGGCAATTAAGAAATCCTAAAAGGCTCTTTTTTCTCTCTCTTTACGTACGGAACTTCAAACAGTGCGGAACCAGGGGAGTATAATGGAGCATTCATGTCAAAACACGATAGAGTTCCCAATACTTCAAGTCATCTTTAAACAAAAGGTACCTCTTCGGTCGAGTCGCATGTTATATGCAACACGACGGAATAAGCAACACATCAAGCCTGTAATCAAGAGGTACCTCCCCAGTCACTTCAGACTTCGCCTGCAAGAAAAAGGATGTACTAGGCAATCATAGTCTAAAGTAGCCTCGAATATTAGCAATGGAACTGTACCTGGTCGCGCTAATAAATTGTGCCCTAAACAAGTAACGACTTTCACTTCACAGAGTCGTTAGAAAACTCCGAGTTGCCGGTCTTACGCACCGTAACTAATGAAAGTAGAACGTTTTTTAACTGTTACACTGAGAACCTTCGATTCATCATCATCATCAGCCCTTCACCACCCTATACAGAAAAGTCTCGATCGTCGATTTTTATAAGAATAAAATAAAAGGCAGGTATAGTTGAAAACAAGAAAATACTAAGTATATGAAATAAAACAAAACGTAGCGTTATTTCAAGTATCATAATATAAACCAATCGAGGTTACAATGCAGCAATACTTCTTCACAATAAAATAGAAAGGGGAATTTTTAATTGCACCTCTATTTAAAAATTTAAGAAAACAACAATTATGCACTAATAATGTACCAGCATATCAAAATAAATGACTGTTTATCAAATTAAATAATTGT